>JANEHK010000032.1:9187829-9215334 GCA_025960845.1 Tachycineta bicolor
TCTCTATAACTAGAAACGAAACTGTGCCAACCTATGATACAAGGCATTTGTAAATAACATAGCTAGATCTTGATAGTTAAATTAACTGTAAAATCAGAAGGGACACTGGATAGCTGCCTGTGGTGGTGCATATTTTGCTTTGTTAGTTTTTGATGAGTTTTATATTGAAGTTTGTAATGGTTTGTTCTTATGTACCCCCATTTTTTTCCCTGATGGTTTCTCCCCATGTTGTTATGTAATATTCTGTTATGTGTCAATCACCCCTCTCCCTCACCTGTCCCTGTCAATCCCCTCTCTCTCTCCTCTTGGGTGCCCTGTCTATCATTCTAGGGCCCTTCCCTGGGTTCTGGAGAGTTCCAGAGAGGGCGTCGAGTGATAGGCTAGTACCTGGGAAATCCCCCTCTCCCCTCTTGTGATTCGTTCCCTGTTAAAGAGTTGACACCCCCAGTTATGCCCTTCAAGATCCCAGTTGGCTGACCTGTTGTCGCCATCCCTTGTTCCTCCCCCAGTTAAAAGTTGGTGTACAACCCTTGATTGCGGCTCTCCTGGGTAGCAGTGGTCAGGGACGGAGCTCCCGGTCAGTCTCCCTCCTAATAAATCTTATTTAACCCTGCTCAAAAGAGTTGGCTCTTTGTCTGCTGCCATCGTCACCTTTACCAGTTGGTCCATTTGCCGATGTGGGGAGCCAAGGCCCCACAGGGAGGAGGTTGCCTGGCTAACTTGCAACCCCAACCTTGTACACGTAAGCTGCAGTGCAGGAGCTAAGCTAGCCTGTGGTCAGCGCCTTCCAGGCATGTACCAGACAGCTGCCTAAAAGCCTGTGAAGAAAATGTGTACTTGATCTTCATTTTTATCATCCTGAAAATACCAGAAAACAGAAATTAAGGTTTTGTTTTCCAATTCACAGTGAGAAGAGCTGTCAACTGTTGGTTTTAAACAAAAATGAGTAAACAGTAAAATCTTTTTAGTCAGATTTCTACAATTCACCAAATGACTTCTGGTGGAGAACAAAACAGGAAATACATTCAGAGACCTTAACATTACACAAGATAGAGCTGGAAAGAGATATCCAAAAGTTAAGCCTGAAAATTGTTGTTAAGGAGGCAGTAGTGCCTTCCTGTGACTGACTCCACACCATGAAGCCATGTGCTGGACTGCAAAAAGAGTTATCCAAAGTTTATCTGTAACAAAATGATGGAATGATAGAATAATTTGGATTTAAATGGATGTTTACAGACCATCCAGTTCCACACCCCCTTCCATGGGCAGGGGCACCTTCCACTACAGCCGGTTGCTCAGAGCCCTATCCAACCCGGCCTGGGATACTCCCAGGGATAGGACAGCTACAACTGCTGTGTTTGACCTGTGCCAAGGCCTTATCACTCTCGTAAAAAATGTCTTCCTAATATCTAGTCTAAATTGACCTTCTTTTAGCTTAAAAGCACTATCCCTTTTCCTATTACTAAAGGAATAATAAAAATCTATCCCCCACTTTTTTATAAGCACTCTGTTAGTTTTGAAAGTCTGCTCAGTGGTGCACCACCATCACCATAAGGGAAAACTGGTATTACGCAGCTCCAACTGTTGAAATGCTTATTCAGGTAAGACTTCACAGTTCTAATACCCAGAATATTTTAAGGAAAATCATTTTCATCCTCAGTAATAAATGAGCAGTTGAACATTAGGATTGCTTAGAATTAGAGAATGTACAGAAAACATCCTCATGCTGCTGCGTGTGTGCACATGCATCCACACACTGAATGCAAGAAAAGCCATGGCTGTCCCATTCCAGAATGGATTCCAAAATGGATTGGTGTTGCTGTGTGTAATTTTGTGTTTTAATACACTATGGTTAATTTCTTCCCCTCCAGGATGGTAATTTAACCTGGGTTGTCTGTCTTCTCTGACACCTACCCCTATTACCAAATGTACCCTGCCAATCCTTCCTGATGCCAGCCCCTGTCTGGACTGCCCCTTGGGGAGTCCCCTATTCCTCAAGGCTCCATTGGTCTGCTTATATAAATCTCATCACATTAGCCTTCCCATTGGGTTTATGTTTTGTAAACTTCACTTTGTGTCCCTCCCTGGTCTTCTCCCTATTGGCCCCTCAACCCCCAAACTCCACCCTGCTTCTGTCCCTTAAAACCCATGGTCCAGGTTTGTCCCCGGTCTTCACCTCTGCACTGCATTCGAGTTACATGACGTTAATAAAGGCATCTCAGACTGCACGTGAAGTCCACTTTGCTCCTTTTTACACTGACCAGCGGCCACTGCTTAGGACTCTAGGACTCCAGGGGTTGTGTTGTGCCTCTGCAAAGTGCCTTGTCACAGGCATGAGACAACAGATTGGGTCTAGAGAATAGGAAGATAAGTAAAAACCATAAGCAAGGGAAAAAAATACCTCCTAACACAGGACCACCAATAGCTGGACCAAGAAGCTTCAGTCTAGGAAGGAAATGAATGAAGGATGGGAACAAGTTCTTTAAAGTCTGCAGTGCCATGTCCAGTTCTGGGCTACCCTGTACAAGAAAGATAAAAAACTTGCTGAGGAAGGGACTTTACTGTGAGGAGAGGATGAGGGAGCTGGGGCTGCTCAGCCTAGAGAAGAGAAGGCACAGGGGTATCTTATCCACATGTATAAACAGCCAGTGGGAAAGAAGGAACAGGGTCAGACTCTTCCCCTTAGTGCCCAGTGGCATGACGAGAACTGTGGCGGTGGTCAAATCTGGGGGACAGCTTTCCCAGAGAAGTGTTGAAATCTCCATCAATGGATGTGCACAAAACCCAACTGGAAATCTGCTCCAAGTGGCCCTGTCTGAGCAAAAGAATTGGACCAGGTAGTCTCCAGAGGGTCCTTCTATCCTAAGTTATTCTGAAAATCCTGAGTTGTAAGGAAAAAAAAGCAGTAAACAATAAATTACTGTATTTTTCTTAGTGAACAGATGGTAAAAAAAAAAAAAAAAAAAAGACATTAAGAAGACAAGGGTTGGAAACAAATAAAAGAACTTTTTACGCAGTGCATAATTGAACTATGGAGCTCTTTATCGTAGTGTTTGTGGATACTAAATAGCGATTAGATAAATGCATGGAAAAAACATTCATCAAGGTCAGTTAAATACAGTATTACCCACAATTCATGGATTTTCTGAATCTACAAGTCATTGGAAACTGAGAGAATAAACAGGAAAATATTCATATATTCTTACCAACGTAGTCTCACTCTTCTTTTGACTTTTTTTACTTGTCGCAGTTGAGGGCATGACATGATACAGCTGACCTTGCATATACCTGGTCCTGTGTTTAGAAGTACTATGCATGTACATTTTGTAACCCATTTCACTGCAAATGCTTTGGGGGAAAAAAATAAATCTATGTTTGTCTTAGAAGAAGAAAATATGCCTTAAGAAGAGAAATAAATTATTTGCATAGAGGTCAGGTTTGTTCAGCAAGAAAGTTCCATTCTCCTATCTGCTTTTGATGAGTGCCATGGCTTTAAAAAAAAAAAAATATATATATATATATATATATTAAATAGATAATACAGGAAATTACATACTGAAAACTATTCAAGCATAAGTGAATATTTACTATGCTTTTCAGAGGTGTGGTCTACTTCTAAAGTACAGAAGTTTAAATGAAATTACTTAAACGACTTAATGTCAAATAGGAATTCGAAAGTGTGTAACTTTTGCAAAACACAAGAGTATGTTAGAAGACTGAAGATTTTCCTGTTTAAAAAAGCAAATCTTACAGTTTGAATAAAATCTGAAACAAGTGCTGAAGAAATGTTTTATCATTATTAATTTTTAGGCAAAATAAGGAAGCAATAGGTATAAGCCGGAAGACTGGCTCTCTCTGTGATGAACTCATATTGAGGAGATTGAACCCTGGGAGTTATCTTTACCTTTGATTATGTCAAATAAACAAGTTAATAAGCAGCTACACCACTGGCTTACAGTACAGGGAAGAAAAAGTCTGGGTAAGAGTTCATATTTCCTTTTTCGCTGAAGACCTGCATGCTCAAACAGAAGAATAAGTGGATGTGACAGGATTTTGTGCAAAGATTCTGAACAAGGTTAAAAATGTTGAGAAATTGGACAGTGTTGAGATCAATTGAAGTCTGGGCAAGCAAGTTTTCTCTTGAAGATGAGAGCAGCTGAAGCTGCCTTTGAACTGATGTCAGTGGGACACTGTGATTAACTATGTCATGTTTTTAAAGCACTACCAGTCCCTGTAGAGTGGTGATTATGAACCAGATCAATTATGCTTCAGTATTTATTAAGGCTGTGTTTTTTCCTGCTCTTGCTTCACTCCAAGTCTTTGGAATGAGATGGTAGAAAAGGTTACTAATCCAGGAAGGCTGTTAGTTTTGTTTGGGTAGGAAGAATCCCATGGAAGATTTTACCTCTTTCTTTCTCTAAATTAATTTAATATAGTCCAGCTTTAGGTTTTGGGGGTTGGGTTTGGTTTTCTTTCTTTGCCTTTTTTTTTTTTTTTTTTCTCCTCCATATCTGCCCTGTGTGAATACTGACTGCAGTGGCCAGCACCTAAACCTGATACATGCTGTGTCTTGAAGCTGTTGTGACCTTCAGCCGAAGAACTGAACACAGCTGTAATTGTTCTAAATGCCTCTGTCTGCAGTTTGATTTCTTTGATAATATTCTTCAATTGTGTGTGATGATAATTAAAGATCATTTAAAGCCTTGTACACAAAGAAAATATCTAACAGTGCTGGAAGCAGGATTAAGAATGCCCTTATTTAAATGCTGAGATTGTAAAGAAAGAAAAAGGAGGAACCTGAGTGTTTAAATAGCTTTTAAGCAGAATTTGAGTGTCTGTGGTGCTGGAATCCATCCACTGATTCAGATCACTTTGGCAAGTCTCTCAGTCACTCTCTTCGGCCTTAAAGTTTGTGCCTCAGGTTGAGCCTGATATGCCTGTCTTTCTGAGTTTAAACACCACCAACACTTAAATCATGGCTCTGAGAGCATGTAAGCTCTCAGTTTGTGGCAGCCTCAATCTGATGGGTTTGCTTTGAAGAAATATGAAAGAAAGTGCCCTTCAGGAGAATCAGACATCATGCAGAGTTTCACTAGACACATTACAACAGTTGTGAGGTAGCGACGAAAGTTATGCAGAAGGAGAGCCAAAGCTTGTGTCCTTCCTGGGCTCCAGGCTGACATCATTTCCAAGTACTGCTTCTTTCCATGGGCTGTGATTTCCCTCTGAAATCTCTGTACTGAGTGAAAGTCCCACCATACTCCAGGGACTAGAGAAAGGACATGGCCAGAACTTCTCTGTGTGGCACAATCCTCCAAGCTGTTGGACTCCTCATTCCTTAGAGCTCGTAAAAGTATCTAGCTTTGATGACTGGTTGATATTATTTACCTCTAGGATACACTCCCTCCTGTCTCTGACTATTTAAATACTCTTCTGAAAAATCAAGTGAGAAAAAGAGGAAAAAAAAAAAATCCCTCTTGGAAACTGCTTCCATATCCACTATTCTTAACCCATTGGCTGTTAATTACTCAGTGTGTAAGCTCACACTGTGTCTTGCAGAAAAGGCACCATGAAAGGTGTTACAGATAGCATTTATGATCACAAAGAGCTTTGTAAAACCACTTTTAGTCCATAGTAGTCAAGACAAACCTACATTCCAGTGAGTCAGTTGCCTCTCAGTTGATTTGGACAGACTTTCCTAAAACTCAGCACACAGTGATTTTGTTCTCTTTAATCTCTTTTCCACAGAGGGACCCACTATGAAGACAAATGCTGGCACTCCTGGCAAATGGAACTGAGGATACTGAGGTTTTTCTCCCTTTCCTGAAAGAAGTAAAAACTACAGATGCATATTTTATATGTATATTTTCTTAAGGTCTGTTTTCAGCATAATCTTTTCAATGGGTGGAGCTGTTTGATTAGCTGAAATTAACTATAGTATATGGAAATTTTATCTGCCACAAGAAAAGACCCAGAGTGACAGGACGTGAGAGGCTGCTCTGGAAGAAATAGTTTTCCCCTGAAGGCAGTAAAGCTCATTTTGGGATTCCATTTTAATCATGTATTGTGGTCTCTCAGTATGTAAAAAAAGGCCCCGATCAAAAGGGAATTACTGCCTGCAGATCACAAGGTCTCAGAGACATAAAAAACTACGTGCTGCTTCTGTGGGGAATGATTTACTGGCTCGGCACAGGACCCTTAGTAAAGGGTCTTCTATAGTTTTGTTTCTTCCTAAACAATGAGGAGAGGACACTGGTTCTGTGAAGGGTTGAAATGCTTTAGAAAAATTTCATTATGGGCTGAAGGTGGTTTAGAATGTTGGTGTCCATTCATCTTGATATCTAGTCTTTTAATAGTCAGATAATCTAGTGGGATAATTGAATGGCAGAGAACATTTAATGAAACGGATTAAAATTCTAGGAAATAAGGGGTTCAATAGCCATTAAGAATCATCAAGACTTTTTTTTTTTATTTGCCTCAGGCATACGAGCAAAGTTACTGGAGTCTGCTGTGGAGTTTGAATTAGGTGAACTGAAGCACATGTGAAGGGAAGTAAGCAAAATCAAAATCAGTTACAAAAGGAGAAAAAAGACAGTGTTGTTTCCTTCTAGGTACAGATCAAATCCAAGGGAGCATTTCTTAGACACCCAAAATACTGCACGGGAACAACTGGTTCTTTGAACATTAGAAGTTTTAAGAATGGAAGAAACTGGTCTGCTATAGCATGGTCACTCAGCTGAATCTTCAAATGGTGACAGTATTTCTTGTTTCAGTTTTGGGGGTTTGTCTTCTAAAGCTAGGGGGATTATCAAAATCTCTGGAATGCCTTCTCTTTTTAATGATTTTTGCTCTCACACTGTTTTAATTGGAAAAGAAATTAATATGGTCACCTTTCTTGATTAAAGATTCATTTCCATGAAACATACATCCATAAAATCTCTGACACACCCAGAGCATGTGACTTCCCCAGTCCACCAGTTATAGTTGAAACCAGCCAGCAGCTTCAACAGTTATACTATGAGGAAGCTAAGATGGATGAAAAGTGATAATATAAACCTTCCAGCACTGAAAAGGTTCTCCTTAGCTTTGATGTCTGTCAAAATTATGCTAGTTAATTTCTCCTCTACCAATCCGCAGAATAAGGGATATTAAGAGCTTGGATTTTATATAGAAAAAAAAATCTCTGAACCCAACATGGTGTCTTATTGAAAAGTGCTGTTTTATCACCTTGGATGCAGGGGCAAAACCATCAGCTTTGTTAGAAAGCATTAGCCCTCACTTCTCCTTACCTCTACTGAACAAACTACTTTCTTAGACACTTTATTGCTACTATTATATAAAAAACAGTCCACATTGTCTGTAGTTTCTGAATATGCCCTTCCCACTGTCCTTCAGTCTCCTGTTGAAGACCATGGGACAAATTTGAGCAGCATGGGTTTCAAATGGAACCCATGAAATCCATGATAAAGTTTGGACCTATCCCCTGCAAGATAATCCTTGTCTACATTTTATTGCATGCAGCTTGAGCAGTCTGAGCCTGATGAGGGTTTTAAAGTCCTGCTCTGCAGCCTGAGGAGCTCCTGAGCTTTACAGACAGCTCAAACGGGGAAAATAACTGCTCTTGGCTAGGATTACACAGAGTTCAATCAAGGCACAGCAGTTATAACAGCCTCATGCAGCTTCGTGATTCAGGCTTCAGACTTTCCAATGAATTAGTCTTTCTACAGCCTTGATGGTCTGTGATGGTACTTCTTCCGTGGGGTCTCTCGGTTGATGGTAGGCACCGAGAAAGCAAAATTTTCAGGGTGCAGGGGAATTTGGAAAAAACAATCTCTGATATCTATAACTGCCAATTTCCAATTTTCGGGGAGCATGATCGGGGAAGGCATCCCTGGCTGAAGAGATCCCATGTCTTCAATTACATTGTTAATTTGTCAGAGGTCCTGGAGGAGCCACCACTTATCCTTCCCCGGCTTCTGGAGGACAGAAGCCAGAGAATTCCAAAGACTGTTGGTCTCTACTATATGGCCTTTGGCCAACTGCTCCTCCACAAGCTCCTTGAGTGCCTTCAGTTTTTGCTTTGAGAGCGGCCACCGCTCTACCCAAACTGGGGAATCTGTTAGCCAATTCAGTTTCTGGGTAGGACGCCTTTCAGCAGCTGCTGTCCAAAAATCTTGTGAGGCGTTGGGTACGTCCATTTTGATCCCCCACTGGGCCATGAGATCTCTTCCCAACAAGGGCTCCTTGTAATCCAAAACAAAAGGGTGAATATTCGCCAATTTCCCTTTCAGCCCTTTAATTTGGACCATGCTTTTCAATTGTCTAGCCAGCTGAATGCCCCCTACACCTTGTACATGCCCTGCCACATCCTGCAAGGCCCAATGTGACGGCCAGTATATGGTAGGTACTATTGTCACATCCACCCTCATGTCTAAGAGGCCTGTGATCTTGAGGGCCTCCCCACCCACACTAAACTCACAAGCCACCCGGGGCCTTTCTTCTGTGACAGCCTGCACAGGGCAGGCCGTTGGGATGTTTCTGTTGTTGCTTGGTCCCCAAGTGGGTATCATCTGCACGATGATTTGTCCTTTCAGTAAGTAAGTTGGTGGGTGGGTGCAGCACAGCCAGAGAACGAGGATCCCAGGGTTGTTAACCAGCATCCCCGGAAGAACCTCTATTTCTTGCAGCACGTGCTTGCAGTTCCTGATGACGATGAACTCACCTTCATTTGATGGCCAGGCACCTTGTTCTTCAGGGTTGACAGAGATATATGTCCAGTCACCACCACTGAGGTGCAGACCCTCAGAGAGCTGCAGCCTGTAGGGTTTAAAAGCAGAGCCTGTTAAAACTGGTTTTTGAAAGGTCATGGTCAGAATGAATTGTCAAGTCCGGTGAAAGATTTCTTTCTTCCCTTTGCATGGGATGGGGCAGTCTATCATTGACGGTCATTTGGCTCCCCTTCCCTCCCCACTTTGCCCGATCCACCCTATTTTTGTCAATACGCAGGGTGGACCTGTGCATCCCCTCTAGTTTTTCTGGTTATATTTGGGTCCCGGTGGCCCCTCTTCTCCGCCTCCCCCTTTTTTGTTTTTTGAGAGCATCAAGTTCCCACTGTAAATGACATTAGCTCAATGCCCTAATTCCCCACACACGAAGCATCATTTTACAATAAGAGGCTTTCTTTTCATGAAGGGTGTTCTGGACTGTTGGTCTGCATTGATGGCTGCAACCCTATGAAGCTTAGGTTTCTGTTCTGATGGTGTTATGGTCTGCATAAAAGGGACTTTGAACTGACACACCCAGAGCATGTCCTGCAGCGTTGGTGGAGGGTCTAAATGGAGACTCAAAATCTCGTTACAGCACATATGATTTGAATTGGAAAACACAATCTCCCTCAAGATTCTCTCACGCGCAACCTCATTAGCAACTTGTATCTCTATCGCCCGGGTGAGTTGCTCATCGAAGCAAGTAAATGATTCGTGTGGTGCCTGGGTGATTTTAGAATAGGGTGTTACAGGACCGTCCCATTGTATACCGAAAAAGGCTGTTAACACAGTGTCCTTAATAGTTTGGAAGGCTTTGGATGGAACTGAGGAAGCCTGATCCGTAGGGGACACCCATTGCCCCTCACCGGTGAGGTGGTCAAAGTTGAGGGGGATCCCATTCTCATCGATCGCAGTGTCCAGGTCAATGAGGAGACCTGGCAGGGCGTCCCTCAGCAGTTGTTTCCATGCCTCCTCCCAGAGTTTAAACTCTATGGAGTTTATCAGGCATGAAAACAACTGTTTAAGGTCTGAGGGGATGACCTCGGCAGCAGAAAAATTGGTGCAGAGAAGGCCCCTAAAGTAGGGATTTCCCTGCCCATAATCCTTATGCACCTTGCACAGGTCTCTGATGGTTGCTTGGGAAAAAAGGGTGATACACAGCTCAGACATTGTGCCCTCCACAGGAGTTTTTATAAACAACTGGTGCTAGGGAGGGGATAGGGGAGGGTTGCAGCAGTCCTGTCTATTCTGGTCCAGGCTCCCCATCTTCCAGACTCCTGTCGTGGGAACTAGAAGTGGGGGTGGGGTGGGAACTGGAACCGCAGAAGGCACGCCTTCCGGGAGGAGATGTGGTCTGGGCTGAGGATGTTGACATCATGGGGGCGGTTTGATGGGCAGGGTGGGTGGGAGGAGTTTTGGGAGAAGGTGGAGTGAGGGGAGGTGCATCATAAGGAGGGGGCAGGGTCAGGGCAGGAAGGGGTTGAGGGATGGGTGGGCGGGAAAAAAGGGATTGAGGGAAGGAGAAGGGATGGGGGATGGAGATGACCCCGCCATGTGATCACCACCATCTTGTGGCTGGGGGAAAGGGAAGCCATCTTGTGCCTGGAATTCCCCTTGTAGATTAAAAAGAACTTTGGGTTTCTTAACTGGGGATCTTGGGGATGGGGAAGACTCTTGAGCCACCTGGCCAGGGCTGCCCAAGAGATCCCAAGAAGTCCGGCCAGGACTACCCGGGCAGGGGGATCCGGGCATTTTAGGGGAGCCTGAGCTGGCAGGTTGAGTCCCTGCTGCTCCCTTCAAAATGCCTTTCGGGGGACGAAAGGGTTTTGGAGAGGGGTTAGGGGAACTGGGGGACGGCTGTCCGTGACTCGGCCCTTTTTGCATTTCCTTTATTGATTTTATTGCAGAACAAAGCTGCGTGGCCAAATGGAAAAAATTTGTGGCATTTTTGTCTCCCGACCCAGCCAATTGCACCATTTTCTTTTCTACAGTGCTCCAAAACTTGGTGCTGTAGATTTTGTTGGGGGACACTTGTGGGAAATGCAGAAACGGCCAGCGGACAAACAGGTTTAACTCACCCTTTGAGATCTTTAACTGGGCGTGCTGTACAACAGAAATTAAACTATAATACAAACTCTCCTGGGCAACAGAGAGTTTCGCACCCATCTCTCTCAATGATTTTAAATGTCGCCCTTGGCTGACATCCAGACAAAAGGAAAATGGAACTTAAACCAAACACACTGACGCCCTCTAAAACCAAGTGGGGGACCCCCTCCTGCATACCCGGGGAGCTGCGAAAAACAAAGCTGGTGGACAGCAAATGCCCAAGTCCTTTAGGGGCTGCCACCACGGATATCCACTCCCCGCCCAACAAAAAGGTTAAAAACTAAAAGAAACAAAAGAGGGTCCACAGGAGAGCCCCTAACAGCGGTGTGAGGCTAACCCCTGGGCTGTGCAGCCAAGATCCTCTATGTAGAGGATCCTATCCCCAGATTGGGTTTCCCTCCCCGGGGAAAAACCCTTCCAAATTAAACGCCGCCCAAGGTGATACTTACTCCTCCCGGGATCAAGGGAAGCCTGGGGTCGCCGATCCACTGCCTGAAGAGGACTCTGCAGATGCTCCGGAGCTGCCCTCTTCTCCCCTGGGAGAGCACTCCACATTGGAGCTGCTTCCACTGGAGGTAGTGCAATAACCAAGGACTGCTTCAGGCTCTTCTTGCCCCAGTCCGTGCCGTGAGGTCCTCCTCGTTGCCAGGGGATGCCCCATACTGGGCATCACACACACTGTTGCGGTGTCCACTGCACACCTGGAAGGCACTGGTCACGGGCTAGCTCAGTTCCCTCACCACGGCTCACACACTCGAGGCCGGGGTCGCAAGTTAGACAGGCGACCTCCTCCCTGTGGGGTCTTGGTTCCCCCACACCGGCGATGGACCTGATGGTAAGCTCAACAATGGTGACAAACAGAAGAGAGACTCTCTGAGCAGGGTTAATGAGGCTTTATTGAGGGGGAGACCAAACAGGAGCTCTGCACCTAACTGCTGCCACTTGAGAGAGCCCCAAACGACAGCCAAGCAGCAGTTTATAAACAGGGGAGGGCCAAGGGATGTTAACAAAGGATTGCCCAATCCGACTAGCTCTGGGCGTAACTGGGGGTGTTAACATCCAACAGGGGAACCAATCACCGACTGAACTGGAACTTTCCAGAGTCCAGGGAAGGGTCCCAAAATGACAGACAGGACATCCAAGAGGGAGAGAGAGGGGATTGACAACAACAGGTGAGAGTAGGGATGATAGACATATAACGGCAAGTTATATAACAGACAGGAGGGAAAAACCGTTTGGGGGAATAGGGGGGTACACAGAACAAACCTTTTTACAAAAACTTCTTACAAAACCCAATAGATCAATTATACAAAAACATTCCAAAACCTAATAAAACAACTTCCGCACCACCACAACCTCCCTCTTAGAGAACCCATTTTTGCCAAGTTTCAACACCTGCAGAGAAGTTTGAGTGGCTATAGGTAAGACAAGGAGGCAGAGAATGATCGCTCTCGCTAAGGCAGTGATACAGTTAAAGACACAGTAATCTTTCTCTCCTAGAAGTGATGGAAAAGCTCCACAATGGAGCAGACATTCCCTGAGTTGCACAGATGCCACATTAATGCTATACCCAGGTGTATAGTGGAAGCTAATTGAGGCAATTGAGTGGATATCAGAGCATGGCAGGAACTGCCAGCCCTGCACACAGGACCCAGGTGTGCTTCGGAAACAAACTGCATCAGGGACCGAAGGCAAGATGAGGCTTTGACAGGGGACGTAGCAGGCTTGGGAGGGAGGAAATAAAAAGAAAAGAATAATTAAATTAAGGAGTTTTGTGCAGCAAGAAGCAGGGTTGAAAATGCTGAAAATAAACACACATCACATGGCTCAGTGCAGGGCATTGAGGGCATTCATTAGGATCTGATGGGAATCCCCTGATGACATATAGGGAGGGATGTTCCTTGCTCAGGCTCCCTGATGCCCCTGCTGCTGATGGTGCCACTTCAAGCAGATGCTCAGCTGCAGCATTTGCTTTCACCCATGAGAGCCCAGCGTGCAGTCTGTGAGGGTAGGAATGGACTGGGGAGTTCCAGGGATGTGTGTGCTCCACAATCCCCACTGTTGAATCACTGAAGTTTGAAAAGACCTCTAAAATCAAGTCCAAACACTGACCCAGCACTGAGCTGAAATCTTCCTTGAGCAGACAGGATATGGGTCCTGCCTTTCTGATAGAAACAAGTGTCTAAAGCACTCATTTCATACCCATTTTGAGACATTTTAACATTTCCTCCATTTTAGAGGCATTCTGAAGGCTGCTCTGAGCTGCTGCTGGAGAACAGACCTGTCCTCCATCCAGGAGGATGTGAAGAGCTGGGCACAACAAAGGCTGGGCCCTTCCCACCTCTGATGCCAGCTTAAAATGAGCTACATCACACCCCCAAAAGCTTTTCTGCATAAGCCTTCTGTTGCTGTAGAATGTTGCAAAATCTGCCTGGAGAGTTTGTTTGGTCCATGGAGTTGCCCACTATAATCTTTGAGCTGGTTGCAGACTGAGAAAATGCTTTATGCATATTAAGCTGCTTTACTGCTTCTGTTTTCTGATGTAACTTAACAGTTATGTGAAAAAATGACAGTCCTGAGTTTCCCATGGAATCTGGCTTGTTTTGCCACCATCTGTCTGCATTACTGACTTTCAAAACTGTAGGCTGTGAGATAAAGACTGATAGTTTATCAAGACACCTTTCTGATATTCAGCTTTTTTCTGGCAGACTGATGAAAATGTGTATTGCATCCTAGTCTTGTCTTAGAAGCAGAGAGTCAGCCCTAAAGAAATGAAGCTGAGACAGGGAAGGTTTAAAATGCAGATTAGGGGAAAAATCTCCAAAAAGTGGTCAGGCACTGAAACAGGCTGCTCTGGGGCAGTGGTGGAATCTCTATCTTGGGAAACATTACAAAATGGTTGAGATGTGGCACCTGGGAAGGTCTTTTCATGGTGGACCTGCCAGTGGTGGGTTAATGGTTGGATTTGATGGTCTTAGAAGTCTTTCCAACCTTAATGATTCTGTGTTTCTAAGTAATAACTATTCTGTAATGCCCTAGAAAAAGCTAATGAAGTGGTTTAGACCACAGTGCACGGAGTTTTGTATGGCTCTTTATGTTCTTTAAAGGAGAAAGTTCAAAACAAAATATATCCAAAGGGCAGGAGAGGAGGTTTTCAAGAAACAGTGGATTCTTGGGGGAGGGGGGGGGGGAGGAGTTTCTGTAGAGGATATGATGGCACTGTCTTTTTAAATGGGACCTTTTACATGATTTCTGGCACCTAAATATCAAGAAATACATCCATCTTCTCATTCATCATGGGCATCTGGTGGTGCTGTCTTGATTGCAGACCTGTGAAGTGCTCTGGGGTCCAAATATTTAGTTTATAGAAGACCTGTATAAGTGAGTTTTGTGCTGTTTTATATAGGAGTAGACTTCAGAGGGTAGGATTTTTAGCCTGCCTTCTACTTTGTTGTTAGGGGAGGCACAAAAGTGTTTCCAGTAATAAACTGAGTATTTATCCAATTCACAGTAATTTTCATAGCACCTTGTCTTGGGTCTTTAGGTGACTCTTCAGATTTCCACACTGTCTGCATAATTTCTTCTCATCCTCATTTAGATTCTGTGAAGTCAAAATTAGATTAAAGACACTAGTTTTAAAAGACCATTTACGTACATTAACTCAGGCAAATAAAACCCCACCACACAACACTTTGGCACTAAGCAAGGCCCTAACTGCCATGAAATCTCATTGAGCTGAATCTGTACTAAAATTTGTTCTCCCCAGGCAGAATGGGCACAATAAACCATTTCTCTGAATGGTTCCCCTGGGAGTAGTTATAGCCTACATTTTTTTCTGCAGCACACAAAGTTCCCTGCCATCCCTTCAGCTCTGTTGATAGAGCTGCTGTTTTAAACAGATCTGTGAAATTATTTGGGTTAAAACAAACAGCAAAAACTTATTTATTGCATCATTTTTATGTTTTTGTCTTGTTCAACATCACTGTTAGACTCTGTTGTGCTGGTATAGCAGATGGAAGGGGAAGGGGAAGAGGAAGAGGAAGGGGAAGGGGAAGGGGAAGGGGAAGGGGAAGGGGAACTTTCCTTTAGAGAAGGAAACTGAAGGAGTGTATGTACCTCCATTTTTTTCCTGTGCTCATTTCTTTCTTGATAGGCAAGGGTTCGAACTGGGCACAACAGTAATAGCCAGTTCCCTTTCAAAGGGAATAAAAGATGGATAGTGATCCCCAAGTTAGGAAGGAAGCACACAAATGCTGCATAGTGCATGCATTTTCCTGGCACATATGATAGATTTCTTTGTAATACTCCCAGCATTTTGTAATTTCAACTGCTGCTGGCTATTTGTTTTACTTTAATCTGTGTCATTTTTCTGTGTTTATTATCTTCCTTCCCACTGTCCCTCAACTTCTTCATTTCTATCCAGCCTCCTACAATATTAGCAAGCTTTTTCATGAAGCAAGGACTGTGTTTGTGGCAAGAGAAAACTTCAATAAATTACCCATGCAATTTATAACTGTCAGAGTACAAAATACAAAGTACTTAAAAAAAAAAAAAAAAAAAAAGTTTGCATTTACATTCCATACTGGGAACTTTTATTTCTAACTGAAACTAAGCCCTTTATCTTAACTGTCAATGTTATAGATGATGTCTTTATGTATTTAAAGATTTGCATAGTTTTTATCAAATTGATGCACTTAACTGATTTAACATTCCAGTTGCTTATTTAGAAAGGGGGAAAAGATAATATTTTAAAAGAATATGAAAAATGGTTTGCCTTTATTCAGGTCAGTTCATTAATCTGCCTTGCATTAGTTCACTTCAGACACAGCAGCTCTTTTATTCAGGATATAGTGCCTGAGAGATGCATTCTGGGATGATCATCCATCTTGGTTTCCAAACTCTTTTTATAAATTGTCACTCCTGCCATGCTCTTTTGTTACCAGAAGTCCATACATGGTGGTGAATGCCCTGACCAACAGTGAAGATCAATTCAGGAATGACTAGTTGAAGCAAGGAGGTTTGGGTTGGGTTGATTTCGTATGATTTGTTTTTTTGGAAGGTGTACATAAATTTCAAGATTGCATTTTCAGATCCTGAGATCAGCTTTAACCTACTGGCTACTGTGTGTTCTGTGACCATTCTGCACAGATGATGCAACTCTACCACAGTTCCCCAAAACTGCAAATTTCTCACAGCAGAACTCCATCTGTCAGAGTTGCCTTTCCCTGCCCCAGCGATGGGTAAGGCCTGCACCTACAGACTTCAGGCAGCAAGCCAACAAAATCCTGATCTATCACTTTTATAGTACTGGATTTCTTATGGCTGAACTCACTGAAATGACTTACTCGGTGAGCTCAGGAACACCTAGGGGGTGCAACTGGGACAGGGTATCTCTCTGTGGCAGTCCCACTTTAATTTATCCTGCCATGGAGCAGAACCTTTGAACTACCTCTGACTGTTGATACAGCAGATTTTTACACTTAAGGTGCTCATTTCAGTCCCTGGTGTCTGGTGGGTAATAGTTTATTTAACAGTCTTAACCAGAGAAATTATATTAAGGAGTATTCAGTCCAGTGCACTAAAGCATAATAAAACTGGATAGCAGGAAGGTTACGTCAAATAAAATCAAATAGAAAAGAATTAATTCAGTCAAGGTGTTTAAGCACTTTGTAAGCTTGGCAAAGAAAGTGGTATTTCATGATGGAGCTTTTACACCAAGACTGGATGTCCTACTTAATGATAAGCTATAGTTCAGCCACCAGCAAACTATTGGGCTTGATAGCATTCAATTAGGGAGAAAGAAAGAATAATTCCTTCTGTCACAGTAGGTAAAACCCTATGGCCTGTGTTAAACAGGAGGTCATGTTTGCAGGGGGCTATGATCAATTCTCCTTTGAGATCTATGAATCTCTGCAGGTAGATATTTTAGGTTTCCATTTGCTCTGTGTTTTACTGAATATGTAAAGGGAAGTCCCAGACCTCTGTATGTGAAATTGGTCACAGCTCTAATAATCTCTCAAAAGCTCTCTGGCCTTTGAAATCATTCATCTCAACACAGTGACAGACTGCAGTGTTATCTAGGCACCCCAAGGTTGCTGAAGCTCAAGAATTTGTGTTACAGTATTAAAAGTTTAAATCCTGTTTCTGAGAAGGAAGAAAAGATTGGACACAGGCTCTTTCAAATTTAGAGTTTTGTACGGCAGTGTCCCCTCACGCCTGGCAGGCGCGCAGGCTAGCTCAGTTCTGCACTGCAACAGTGAGGATCGGTCGGGGTTACAGGCAGGGCGAGTAACCTCCTCCCGGTGGGTTTTTGGTTCCCCACCAGCGAGTGGACCTGATGGAGTTGTGACTGTGGCAACGGAAAAAGGGTCGACTCTGTTGAGCAAGGCAGAAGGTAGTTTATTAAGGGGCGTCCGGCAAGGAGCTCCACCTCAGACCACTGCTGCCCAGAGAGAGCAGAGATCAAAGCCTGGCAGCCATTTATAAACGGGGGAGGATCCAGGGGTGGTGACAATGGGTCAGCCAACCAGGGAACACAGGGGTCTAACAGGGGTGTCAACTTCTGAACCATTAACAAATCACAGGAGAGGAGGAGGGGATTCCCCAGGCACCAGCCTACCACTCGACGCCTCTCCTGGATCTTTCCAGAATCCAGGGAAGGGTCTCGAAGTGACAGACAGGGTGACAAGAGGAGAGGGGGGGATTGACAGGGAAGGAATGATGGGCGTAAAACGTCTGGTTATATAACCAGCTCAAAAGGGGGAAAACTATTACAGAACACAGGGGTATACAGTGGATTGAACCATTACAAAAATAACTTATAAATCTTACAAAAATAACTTAATAAAACCACTCTCGCACCACTACAGTTTTGTATCCCATCACCCAAAGGAGTTTTGGACCCTCAGTATTAGGCAGCCTGGATTCACATCTGGGAGAATCCAATGACTGAACAAATGCAGCAGACAACCAACAGTAGGTGAGAATTGTCTGAAAGTAACAGGCATGTATGTCCATGGAAAGTACAGCTCTGGGACCAATTTTTATTTTGTTTTAACCTCATGAAGTGGCAGTTTCTGTTCTCCTACCTGATACACTGTGTTATGTCACCCAGGAATGGGAGTTGAAATTCCGCCTGACTGAGCTGGTGGAGTGATGAGGGAAGACAAAGGACTCCGCACAAGTCAATGTAAATCTAATGAAAGCCATTTACTGTGCTTCTAAACATTATTTATATTTACTTTTTATCCTGGTTTACACAGTCATGCATTATTTGATTGGTAGCTCTGCTTTGTCCATGCATCTCTTGATTGGTGGTTCTATCTTGTCCACAAGGCAAGCATGCATCTTCTTCTTAATCTAACTGGCTGATACTGTAAGTATCATTTTACTTGGGTTGACACCCCTATGTCTGTCAGCAACTTCTCTGCTTCTTATTTCTTCTTTCAGCATCAACTCTTTTATTCACAAAGATGACCTTGTTCTTTAGTTCCAGAAGATTAGACTGGTTCATTCAGTACATGTCCATTTTCCTGTAAATATGACTCTACAGTGGAGTTTATCCAAAATACTAGGCATCATAGAATCACTCAATATCTTTAGCTGGAAGAGACCCACAAGGATCATCAAGTCCAGCTTCTGGCCCTGCACAGGGCAGCCCAAGAATTCCACCTGTGCCTAAGCACATTGTCCAAACACGTCTTGAACTCCATCAGGCTTAGTGCTGTGACCATTCCCTAGGGAGCCTGTTCCGGTGTGAGGGGGACCAATCCAATTTTCATCTATGCCTCAACATATGTTATATTCTTATAGGGGCTGTACATGTGCTTGCAGCCCCGTCCCTAAAGAGACCTCTTGCAGCCACCAGTCAGGGCAGAGAAAGCCTCAAGGATCAGACTGTGAGTGATCCCCACCACTGGCTGGTGGAGCAAAACCACACACTGCAACATACATTAATTTAGGGATCAAATTAAATATTGACGTGTACAATTTGTGGCCAAGTAGATGAATTGAAATTTGGCCAGTGTAGCTATCAAAAGCAAATTGGAAGCTCTCATTGATTTGGAGCAAATTCTCCAAGTCACTAGTGACAATTGGGATGTAAATGCATTCAAACTCACACCCTTGCAAGAGTGTAGAGGCAAGCTCTAGCCTTTTTTATGAGAGCTGCCATAAGCTCCTGAGGGGTGGTAATTGTCTTGGTCAGTTGGTTGTGGGGAAAGACCAATTCTAAGATTATCAGAGGTCTTTCAGATCTTGGTCCCACTGAAAAATCAACGTGTGTACGTGAGGTGCCTTACCCAGGATGGCAAACTGGAAAGTTAGGCTGAGCTTGAACTGTAGGCTTGTTGCGAAGACAGGGTCTCCTGGACTACTTTGATGATGGACTCCTGGGCCTCCAGTGTGATGAAATGCAGTGAATCAGGTTCTCACTGCTACAGAGCAGGTTGAAGAATGGCACTAGGTCCTCCGTCATGATCCTGAGCAAGGGGTGTACCAAGCTGATATACCCACAGAGCTGGTGGAGGTCATGCAGGGTCTTTGGGACATCCCAGATGGCGAGCTGCTGGGGTACAACAATCCACTCATGGATCCAGAGCCCCAGGTAGGTCCAGGGGCAGGTGTGCTGGATCTTGTCCTGCTGAATCTCGAACCAGTTCCTCTATGGCCTTGACTATCCTAAATATTGTTAAGGTAGGTAGGGTCCTTCATGCAAACAAGTACGTCACCCATACAGTGCAGGATGACAGCTTCATTAAACAATTCCCTTATTGGGGGTAGAATGTTGACAACATACCACTGGCAAATACTGCAGGGATTCTTCATTCCCTGGGGCAGGACAAGCCAGTGATATCACTTTAGGGGTGCTAAGTGTTGGGGGAGGGAATTGAAAAGGTGTATGTGGAGCTGTCATGAGGATGGAGTGGAATACTGAAAAAAATGTTTTTATGTTGATGACACCTAAGTTCCAGTCCCAGGGTAGCATTAACAGGTGAGGGAATTCCTGGTTGGAGCAGGCCCATGTCCTCAATGACATCACTGACTTTTCTCAAGTCTTGGAGGAACCTCCACCTATCTTTGCCTGGTTTTGTTATTACAAAGATAGGTGTGTTACAAGGGCTTCTTGACCCCACAGTGTGCCCTTTGGACAGCTGCTCAGCCACAAAGGATTCTAGGGTGTGCAGTTTGTCCTCAGGGTTGGGCCAATGATCGGCCAAAACTGGATGATCTTGTGTCCATGTTAGTCAAGGGATGACAAGAGAGTCCATGCTCTTTATTAGCCCCCACTAAAAATCCCTGCAGCTAATCCAGAGGGTAGCTCCCCACTGGGCCATGACATCTTTCCCCCAGAGTGTGATTGGTGCCCTCACCACGAAAGGCTGAATGGTGGCTATTTTTCCCTTGGGTCCCGCAGTTACAATATTTTGTTTGCTCCTCATCGACATAGTCATACCACAGACTGGGAGGTGGTGGTGTGGTGCTGCGACCTTCTCACTGTAAGCATCTTTATAAACATGTCCTGTGGGCACAGGCACTGCCTAATATGATTCAGCTCTTTTGTGAGTACTGCCAGGCAGCACAACTATGATAGTTGCTGCTTCGGGCGATGCAGGAGAAACAAGGTGAAATGGGATTCTTCCTCTGGAAGCTGCCTTTATTCCTCAGGATCCAGGGGGATAAAAAACAGAGGGCTTGGGGGAGCAGGGATTATATAGGGAAATCGGGGAATGTGGTCACGGAACTTGGCCAATGAGGTGAAGGATTAAGAAAGGGACCAATCAACTGGGGTAAAAACCAGGAACTGGGAAAACAACAAATAGGGGTATCCTGGGGTGACTTTTTGATGCTTTTATCCCCAGTTGTCTGTTCTGTTTATGCTGTATGTTAAGGTCTCTACCCTTAAGACTAAGTAATCCGTGTGTTAATTAATCAATACAGCCTTGCCCCTGATGAGTAACAGCTATATTCAATAAGGATGAGTGAGATAAAAGAGGGGTTAGTTGGTAAGGGTATTATTGTGTATTATTTGGGCTTATGTTCTATTTCAGTTTTATATTGGGTTTTGTAATGATTTCTTCTGTACTCTCCTGTTCCCCTGGAAAATGTATCATCCCGAGATTTGTCCCTGCCTCTTTCCCTCTCCCATTCTCCCACCCTGGAATGTAATCCAACTCTGTTCCACTCCCACCTTATCCCTGATTTTGTAGTGTCTTGTCCCTACCTTTAGCCCCTTCCCCTGGATATAAGCCAGAAAAGCATGTGGAAACTTCCTCTTGGTTTGGGGACAGGGACTGAGCTCCTGACCCAGGCAGGGGCAGGACCACAGGAGAAAGACTGAATAAAGCCCTGATTTCCCCTGGATCAAGTGTAGACCCTTCTTTGCTAATGATAGAAACTTGATCTCTCTCTACAGGAAGATTCACAGCAGCTCCTGGGATCTTTAGGGCCCTGAGGAAAAATCCTTCCAACTCTAGTTTGTCTCTCGAACTAGCCAAGGCAAAAATGGAGCCAGGGCTCCGAGGGAGAGACTAGCCACATAAAGGGAGGTTCATCATGGAAGAGCAGCCTTGAGGAACATGAAACAGAGACTCATGAAGCAGGATTCTGGAGAGAAAGAGAGAATCACTGCTGTGCAACTAGTTTCGAGAGCGAAGCAGGAGAAAGATGCAGAGAATTTGCTTTGAAAACAGCATTCCTTTGCATTCCTGCTCCTGGACTATGCTTGCCTGAGGCATGCATAAGCAGTGGCACAAGAGACCTGCTTTGTTCTTAGTTTTAGCTAGCTGAGGCAGAGAATCTCTCTGGACTGTTTTCCTTTTTCTCAGGACTACTTAAATCTGTCCTGGACTGAAAAACACAGAGAGATACATGGATCTTTCACCTGAGCCTCCCTGGGGCCCAGGATGGCATTTTTCCAGCACCAGAGGACTGATAAAAGACTGAGTGAGCTGAGCTTCCCACAGCAAGGACTTTCTGAATTTACCATCCCACTAAAGAGCAAGAAGAGGTTTTATTGTTTCATATTATTAATTATTTATGCTTATGGACACTTTGTTAAATAAATAGGGTTTTTTTCCACTTTTCTTCAAGGAATTTCTTTTCCCAGACTGGTGGGGAAGAGGCGCCATTTGGGTTGGCTTCCCAGAGGAAACCCATTCAGGGGTTCTCTCACAAATTTGCCCTAAACCAGTAACAAATTAACATAGATCTGCAAAGCTCCATGGGGGTGTTGCAGACTGCCAGGTGTTTTGGAGGTGTCATGACCTTCTCTGACCAAAGTGCCTATAGAAAAGCACTGGTCCGAGCAGGAGCACAGGCACACTCAGGGTGATAGTGATTAGCTCTTTTGTGAGCTGCCTGAGTTGCAGAGTGGAAGTGGCAACTTCAGGTGATGCAGGAGTGAAGAGGTGAGATGGACTCTTCTGGTCCTCATGGTGCTTCTTTATTCAGCAGGATCCAAGGGCAGAAGAATCCCAGGGCTCAGGGGAGCAGGATTATATAGAGGGCTCAGGGGGTGGGGTTATGAACGTGGACCAAGAGAAGAGAATTTAGGGAAGAGAATTTAGGAAAGGCCTGTGGTGGCTCCTAGGCCATCCACAGATGAGCTCACCCTCATCTGGTGGAGAGCCAGCAGCAAGCAAGCTGCCATGTAGCCTTGTAGGGGTTAGTCTCAGTGTTGTACGTTAATCCCTGTTCTCCTATTTGCTGCATCTGCAGTTCACAGTTTCTCTCCTCCGGATTGCTTAGTTTTGGACCCTTCCTCTGTTTGGCCCTTTGCCCAATCCCATTCCCCATTGATCCAAGTTGTAAAACCCCTCCCTTCTTTACTCCTAAATAATCCCATTCCCTTCAGACCTTGGGGTCTCTTTGCTGACAGTTGCTGGCCAATAAAAAAGAATCTAGAAGAGAAGAAGGCCTGTCTCCGCTCCATTCCTGCGTTGCCCTCAGCAGCTTCACCACCTCTCCACTCAGGCAGCAACTCTAAAAGAGCTTTAATCACCAACATCCCAGATGTGTCTGTTCCCCAGATAGGTCAAGGCATCTTTATAAAGACATCTCTGTCTGAGAAGTGTCACAGCACCTCAGGGATTGCTGGGCAGTCCGCAACAAAGGGCCAGTCAGGGAAGGGATCCAAAATGCAACAGTTGAGAGGGGGAATACCAGGAACTAGAAGTATAGCCAATGGGGTATAAAAGATTAACATCGTGTAACAAGAGCTCATGGGCCTGTTCAACTGTGCTCACCACAAGCAAAAGAGAAGTCTCCCTGGGAGACTTCTCAGGGGGAGAACACAACAGCTTGAAAAGGGTTCACAGACTGCAGATCCTTAATGGGAGAGCCATCTCCTCTGTGGTTGACCTAGGGGCCACCACATGGGGGTGAAACCCTTTGGTCACCCTAACTGAGAAGGCAGTCTCCTAGGGAGACTCCCCCAGTGGAGCTATCCCACCCAAAACAGCCTAAAGACTGCAAACTCTCCATGGGAGAGCAGCACCATCGGTGGATGGCTAAGGGCCACCACAGAGTCAGTCCCTCCGATTCCCAAAATCAACCCTGCCACCAGTTCAAGATCCCAGTGTGATGGCCACCCGGAGCAGGCCGTGATGGTAATGTCTGCCCCAGTGTCCAGCATTCCCAAATGATTAATTTTCTCTCCTTTTGAAAATAAACTACATTTGACAATAGGTTTGTTTGCTCCCATAATCTCTACCCACAGGGCTGAGGAGTTTAAGGGAGCTGTGTTTTGGATATTCCTTAGGTAATAAAAATCCTGGTATGGTAGGTGTCCCTGCTGCTAGAAAGTATGATAGGTCACTGCAGAGAATGGAGATGAAAATCTTGTCCCCCTCGGTTGATGGTCTGGACCTCAAAAGATTTAGCTCAGATTATGTATAAGGTGCCCAATTATTCAAATGTCCCAGGGTCCATCCCATGGCCCAAACCTCCCAGCTGGCACCTTAAAAACCCATTCCTTGGTGAAATTTAATGACTAGGTCTGCTACCAGTTGTTGGCAGGTCACTGGTAGCAGAACCTGAACCTCAGCATATGTTGAGTTGGAGGTGTTGAAGAAGGGGTCTTTTGATGTTGAGGGGTCTACTCTTCTCCTTCTCCTTTGAGATGGTGGGATGACACAGTGAGAGTGACCAGAGAACCCCCAGCTAGCCCCTCACTCTGGCCCGTGCCAAGAGTGGGCACCCCCAAACCACAACTGGTCTGAGTGGCAGTGTAGAGCAGGGCTACTTCTGCCCTCTATGGCCCTTGATAGTGTAGAGTCAAGGATTGGGACAAACAACAGGAAGGGATCCTTAGTGTGGTTCTCAAGGTAATTTATTCCCCAGAGAGGGTCAGGGACAAAGAACCAAGAACAGCACTGTGTGCAGTCTTTTAAATGGGAGAGGTACAAGGGGAGGGTACAATTCTTCAACCAATAGGGATTGGATGAGGGAGGAGTTTAGGGAGGGGCTCACAATAAAACAACCAGTAGGAAAGACAATGAGAGGGGAAAGGGTTACATGGGCCAATGGGGCCTCTTGGAATAGGGGAATTCCAAGGAGGAGTTTAGGCAGGGGGTTGGGACCACAAGGACTGACAGGGAGCTTTCTAGAACAAAGGGCAGGGATTAGGGAGGATAAAAGGCAGTTTTGGGGAGTGATAGACAATTTGGAGAGGGAGGACAAACTTGGAATAAACTCCAACAGGCTGGAGCAGACCATCTAAACAGTTACAATGTAAAGGTTACACCAGAGTGGGAAGGGAGGAGCAGTGTGGCTTCCGATTTGGTGATGTAGCATGAGGCTGCCCCGTGGTCTCCTGGAAGTTTCCCAACCACCTTTGGTAGCGAGGTTCACTTCTGAGCCATTGATGGTCACTGCAGTTGTTCTCTAGAGAAAGTCTCTCAGGGAAATCTTTAAGAAAATGCCCAACATGCCCACAATTAAAACATATTTGTGCTTCACTGCTACTACATGGCAGACTCCTCAAAATTGCCTTTGATTGGTGACACGACCGGCAGCTCCTCTAAGAGCTCTTTCTGCTAGCCCAGACAGCTGCATAAGGTGTACCAAAATAGAGAGCTGTCCCCAAGCCCTCTGTGGCTTGGGTAGCCCTGCAGAGCAGGGGGCTGTGACTTGTCTTTCCTGTGAGGCCAGATGATATGTTGTGTCAGGGAGCTACTGTGGAGAAGAAAGGAGGGACTCTTGTATGCTGTACCCAAGAACAGTTTATTCCCGGATGGGAGAGCAGGGACAAGAGCCAGAGAACAAAGGGAGACAAGGGGTTTTACCTGGGGCATGAGCCAGATGGATACCAGACATCAACCAATAAAGGTCACACAGTGGAGGAACATAAGACGGGGGGTACAATGTTGGAGTCCAGGGCATTCCTTTGGTTGCACTGGAAGGTCAGAGACCTGGGCAGGGGGGTCTGGCACCACAGCCCAGAGCTCAGAGAGACACTGGATTTGATTTCAGTCCATGGGAGAGGCTTCTTGCACTGCAGGAAGCATTGCAGGCCACAAGAGTGTGAAAGATTGTAGTTTAGTATATCACAGGGTGAAAAAACAGTGGGTTTGAATTTTTGGCATTGAAGTGAATGGGGACAAGATGGAGAATTTGGGGCGTTGTCTCCTTCTTCTTCTTTCTTCTTCCCTCACTCCATTACTGCAGTGGCATTGGCACAAAGTAGTTTGTGAGGATTGGATCAAAGTAAAGATGACCTTTTTAGTAATAGTGATAGACATTGGTAATAAATAGTAAATATCGAATACATAGCAATTAGTATAAAAGATAATGACTGCCCAGTTCGGGGGGAGTTGTCAGATGCCGGGCCGCGGCAAACATCTTGCAGGACACTGAGAAAATTGTAAGATAAGAGCTAATAAACACGAAGCATGTAACCTTGAAGACTCAGTCTTTTCTTGTGTTTGGCTCAGAGCTTTTCAGAGGGCAAAAAAGACTCTAAAACCACCTGAATGCCAGGGAATTTAAGCTCCAGCAAGCAGCCCCCGAACAACTGGCGTCCCTGGGTGGGCAGCAACGGTACAATACATAAATAAAAGGGCAAAAGGGGAGGGGGCAGTGTATGTGACTAAAGGAAGGATCTGGAACAAGGGCAGGGTCAAGGGTAGGACTGACATTGACTGGGCATGGTTTAGGACAGGAGGGGATCTAGTGGGGGGAGGGGGGAAACCCAAAAAACCTGGAACAATTTAGGGAACTTGAATTAACAAATTAGCACACTACCACAGATTGCGTGTTGGCATTTGCCATTGTCATTTTTACTAATACCTTTTTTCTTGCTTCATTACTTTCACTCTGTCTTCCAAGAGCAATTTTGACTCTGACAATAAATTCTATGAAGGTGAAATCCCAAAGGGGTCCAATCCTGGGCGATCAGACCCTTTGGGTTTCTTTAGGACTCTGCCCTGACAGCAATTTGGTAGACAGGCAGCCTTGATCCAGTTGTCTTGAAAAGGTACTTTAATAATACAAAAGTAATAAATAGGAAGGTGTATGCTATGCAAAAAAAACCAAAACCCCCCCCCCAAAACCTCCCCCAAACCCCCCCAAAAAACAACAAATTGGAAATAGCTGGCAACAAGGGACCAAAAAGCAGGATCCAAGGCTAGGCAATGGTACTTGTACATTTTGGTTATGGAAGGGATTAAGGCGGGGTCTGCGGGAAAGATTCAATAGGGGAGAATGATTAGGAATGTTAAATTTTCTGCACCAAATAGTAACTTTTAACAGTACAAAGAGCTAAGAGCTTTCTGGCAGTGATTTGCATGCTTAGAAATGGGTCTGCCACAGCAGTAATCCAGGGGTTTTTTCCCTTCCAGGGAAATCACTTCTCTACATCTCCCCCTCTTTTTATTTTTCTAGAGAGAACACTGTTACAAGGTTTTAACCATGAGTTAAAACATACAAGAGGAAACAACTACTATAACTACTAGAAAAGCCAAAAGTCCAGTTTTAGCTAAGGAGAGTGCATAAGAGGATAGATTCCAATCCTTAAAAAGCTCATTGAACCAGTCTTTTTCATCTTCTTTCTGAAGGCTGGTGACTCCCTTTTTAAAGATTTGAATGCTGTGATGAATAGACTCACTATGGTTGGAGAAGTTAAAACAGCACATGCTCTCAAAATATTTGCAGCTATGGCCTTGAGCTAGCAGTAGGAAATTGATTGGTATTCCGTTTTGAAGTGTGGCATGCCTAATAGAATCAACATCAGTTAACAGACTACTTAATGCAAGGGAAGTTGCATTTGAATGCTTACTTAGCCAACGCCCAAGTCTATCTAACATTTTTAAACTTTGGACAATACCTCCCCATGGAAATAACAATACTATGAAAATTCTTTTTCCTTTACTCCAAAAATTGATTTCATTATTGCAATCTTCTTTAAATTGAAGGGCAAATTGTTTGGTTCAAGCCAATTGATGTTTTTTATTATCAATTAGTATTGAAACATTGGGTGTTAGTAAGGTAGTTCTTCCCAAACTGCCTGGTCCACCCTTGATTTTTGACAGAATGGTGGGCCATGCTGTCACCACAAATAAGAAAGGTTCCTGATGGTAAATAAAGGGGGAACCAAGAGACTATGCATGAGGTGAGACTGGACCATAAACTTTTTT
>JANEHK010000032.1:9215434-9253501 GCA_025960845.1 Tachycineta bicolor
TTTTTTTTTTTTTTTTTTTTTTTTTTTTTTTTTTTTTTTTTTTTGAGAAGGGGAAACATCCATGAAGGAAATTGGCTCATCTCTCAATTTTTGTACATCTAATACATGTTCTCTGACTACTCTTTCTCTCTCAATGTAGTGAAATTTTATACAGAAATCCATTTTTACTGACCCAAATATTTCTAATTCCTGGGGTTCAAGTGGTTCATTGTCATGGCACATTCTCCAATTGCATGTTACGGGGGTAACACTCCCCCAGGGCCCTGAGATCCTTGAGCAGTTACTTGTTGGTTGGTGTAGTGAATGAGATGGGCCTCACTTGCCAGTGTGAGGATTGAATTTATTAATGAAACACAAAGCACAACCTTACTCAAATATGAGGCAAAGGGTGAGGACGCTTAACAAAGGCAGAACAGTAGGTTTTAGGCAACTGGGTGAGGGTGGGGCTTAGGGTTGGGGATCCAATAAGGAGAGAACTAGGGAGGAGCATAAGGTGGGCTGACAATGTCAGAACCAATGGGAAGGATATGAGGGAGAAGAACAGTTTTCCGGACTTGAGGGACTGGCATACAGTGAGACTGACAGAGATCATTCTGGAACAAAGGGTAGGTCTAAGGGAAGATTGACAACTGTGTAAAGGGATAAAATGGTTTATACCATTAATACAAGGAGTGGGGTGGGGATTGTACAGAACAAACTATTAAAATTAAAAGGCAGTTAAAAATACATAAAGCAATAGTAAATACAATAAAAATACACTGCCACATCTCCCCCTTTACTGTTTGGAAAGGAAAGAAGGAGAGTTCAGGAAATAAGATAAAGTTAACTATATATACAGTTACAAACTAAGGCATTAAAGAATAATCAGCTTCTTAGAAGGAGCTTATTATAAAATATAAATGGTCCGATGAAATAAAATTGCAAACCATGAATTATCCTGGATTTAAGAATGACTGAATGAATCAAGTTAAATTAAGAAGGATTAAGAGAAGATTTATATTAAGTTTAGGAACACAATTACAAACAGTGGAACATAATTAACTTGACAACAACAATTAAAAAACTTGTAAGTTCAAGTGAACTTGTGACAAGTGTTGTAATGCATTAATTTGGTTTATATTTTGTTTCATCGGATTTGTAATCTGTATCACGTGGTTTGTCCTCACTCAGCTGTCACCCAACTCTCTTCCACACCCACTTCTCCCTGATTGAGTAGTGTCGTGTCCCTGCTTCTGGGCCCTGCCCCCTGGGGAAAAAGCCCCCGCACGGCCGGGGCCTCATCTCTCTGGCACCGGGGAGCCATTGGGGAGGGCTCCAGCGAAGCAGGGCAGGACTTGAGAATAAAGCTGTTATATCCCACCCGGTGATAGAGAGCAGACTCTTTCCTTTTGCCATCGGTGGTCATCTAGTCTCATAAAGTAATACCACATCTGGCGCCCAACATGGGGCTCAAACCCACGACTATGAGATTTAAAGAAGTACCACAAACAAGCAGTCCCAAAAGAAAGGTTTTTATCTTGAAAGAGTCTGTTTGATACATTTTCCTTTTCTCTATGGTCTTTTTGACACTCTTGATGATCGTAGTCTGTGTGTCTTCACATTGCCCAGGCTACACTTATGTGACTGTTCATAGGCACAATCGCGCTACTGACTGTCACAAGAGCTTTAACTTGCTCTGTCTCTGACCTAGGCCAATTCACCCCTCCTTCTTCAACCTGATGTTCTACAACTCCCTTTTTTCTCTAATACAGAACTCATATTACAGATTAGATGGTTTCAAGACTTGAATAAAATATAGCAAAAAAATTCTATAGACAAATGTAAAAGGAATACACACAAGGGATTAATTTCAACATACACAAGGAGTAAATATAACAATTAATACAATTTTTAACTGAAGCCTTTTCTTTCATTTTCTTTGCTTTAAAATTAAAACCCTTTATTATTAGTAAACCACTTATTTTTGTCTTAACTCTCACAAATGCCTTACACAGACCCTCTTTCTACTTGGCTCTTTGTTCCCATAAAACTTTATGCCATCTTTCTATTAATGAAAATTGTGACAACATGTTGGGTACTAAAGGAAAACACATTATTGTTAAAGACCTGAAGATAAAACTTACAATTTGCAACAAGCCTCTGAAATCAACCTTATTATTTGTGGAGTCGATAATTAATTATAGTAGAGTAAATCTTTCAAAAACCACTCCTCATTATACGCACTGTGAATATTGTCCTTCTGTGGGGCCCTTTGCAGAGAGAGTAATAAACAGAGTATAAGGAGTGTATAATAGAAAATTTGCTTCTTTAAATTTGTTAAAATGAATACCAGGAATTAGAACTATTTGTGTCACAATAATTTTGTAACTTCAACAAAAAACCTGTTTACATGTGCATGTGTTAACATACTTAAAATGCAAGGAAAATTAAAAGAGACATTAATACTTTAAAAAAGTTAACATTAGCGTGCTAAAATAATATTGATACTAAATGAAACCTTAGTTATTACTGACCAGTAAAGATATAATAATGGGAAGAAGGCACTTAATATCTTAAAAAACTTAATAGGAACACTTGCTGTAGATATTAATAGCCTGAGCCAATCTTGGTTATAACAAAACTGATAAATGCACCTTGAACCTTGTTAGAAGGTAAAGACCACACCATGAAGACTTGATGTTAACACTATTAATTTAAATTAGGTTAAGATTGGTTCTTTTAAAGTAGAATACTATATAAACATTCTTTAATGTAATATGAAATTCATTTCGACGATCAATATATTTTTTTGTTATTATCTTGAAAATAGAATTGGATGAATTCCTGATGGTACGTATCTGTATCATAATGATGGTGGGAGGAACCAAAATGGACTAACTGCCAATTCTCATTAATACAAAGCACTTCAGGTGGTTTAAGTTTTCTCAAGGTAAATGCATAAAATGGTGAACTAATCTTACCCACTTTCTTCATTAGTTCCTCATCAGATTTCTTTACTAAATTTAGTCTTGGCTGACTGTGCAATTACGCCCATCCTTTGATCTAAAAAATTCTTTGGTTAAAATCAACTAGTTTGGGAATTTAAACCTTGAAGGGAACACATGAAATGAAATGACAGCTATTGATGAACTTCAATTTAAAATATTTTAAATACATCTATATTGAAAATTACTGCAATTAGAGACAATTTCAACACAACCAGAAGAACTTTACTAATTTTATAAGTAAAAAAGGTAATCAGAAACTACATAACTTGTGCAATTCTTCCTGTCAATCCTTCATCATCACAACAAATGTTCTTCTCTTATGTCTTTCTGCATTCAAAAGCTTTGGATGGAACATAGTCATTTTATGAATGTCCATTACAGTCATTGGAGACCACTGGTCACAATGGAGATATACTAGCCAGTACTTTCAAGAAAGGAGGAGCTGACAGAGTTAGGAATTCTGCACCTCATGCCTCACAATCTTCTGACTTTGCAGGCCCCCTCGGTTCCCCGACACCACCAACGCAGAGTGGCATCAGGGGCTGACATTGGTGGCAGCTGCAGGCCTTCGGGGCAATGAGTGGGGCTGGGGAAGGAGAGGAAAGGGGTATAGGTATGTATAGGGAAGGGAGCGAGGGAGCCACCACTGTGGGGGGAACACACAAAATGGTGGTTTCCAGAAGGGAGCTTCCTGTTCTGCCTCTCTCCAAACTCCCCCATTCAGCAGAAGGGGTGGAACCAGAGGCAGAGTTGTGGACAGGAAAAGAAGGATAGATTCAGGAACATTGGCTCAAAATAGTGGGGCGATCACCATCTTGAAAAGGGGGGTCCAGGATGTCGCAACCAATGCCATCCTGATCTGGAAATTGGAAAGAGTTAGGGAATGTCAGAGGGACAGAGGGTAAGGGAGGCTTCCCAGAAGCTGAGGACAAGTTTATGGGAGAGGGGACTGATTACAACAAATTTCTACACTGTTTCTGATAGTAAAGAACCTCACAAATAGTATTATAGGTTGGCATCAAATGGGGTGCTGTTATCTTCACTCTCTCACTTAGAAGATCCCAATAACGCAAGTCAAAAAATTCTCAGGTCAACCCCAGATAAATATCATGAAGCAGTTTAATAATTTTTGTTAAATCCCCTTTCACAAATTCCTTCCCATAAAAAATTAAAATAGATTTTAAAAAATTATAAATGTCTTCTTGACCTGTGGAGAGCACTATTGGAATCCTCCTGGCCAGCCCTTCCCAATTTCCCTAAAAGGGAGGGAAGGGAAAAACTAGATACAATGGAGGGCACAGGCACGGGGAAGAGTGGAGAAGCAGAAAGATGGCCCTTTTGGGATGCAAAAGTGGGAAAACCTGGAACAGGAGAAACCAAAATGGCAAGGCTGACCATGTTGCTGGTGCTATTTTGAATGGTAGAAGCAACCAGGTGTGAAACTGGAAAATTGGGCATGGGGAAGAAGTTGAGGGGAAGATCAAAAGCAGCATGGCAAGTGCTGCCCTGACAAGGGGAGAGGGGAGATCAGGAAGTGTTGGGGAGTCAGTTGCAGTCCTTTGCAGAATCGTAGGAACACCTGCTTCTAAGACCTTCTCTCAGTAGAGGAAGAGGACTTACGAACACAGGGAGAAAAGAGGGAAGGGCTTTTTAACTGGGTAGCCAAAACATTCCCAGAATCTTTCCCCAGACTGTTTCCCATTTTTTCAACTAAGAAATGATAATACAGAACAAAGAAAAAACCTTGGCAAGTGAAAGATCCCCGCTCATCTGAACTACATTCAATTTTCTCACAACATCATCCCAGAAAGAACATGGAAGAACAGAATCGGGGTTCACATCTGGGAAAAACTTAGAAGTCTAGTGTACAAATCACTTGAGCTCCCCTTTTGAAAACCTAAATTTCTCTGAAACAAGTTATCTTTAACATGCTAAAATAATATTGATACTGATAATATTGTTTTGAACAAGGGTTCCCACAACTTGGAGCAACTCCCACACATCCCTCTCAGGAGAGCTCAACATTGGACAGATGAGATTATTTCTCTTCTTGAGCACTCCACTCCCACACTCAGTGGTAAAAGGAAGAAAACAAAATAAAGACCCCAAATATAAATTTCCAGTCCACTCACGCTTTTTCTTTGGGTAATACAAAGCCCACTGGGTCAACAGGGTGGTCACCTGATGACTGATCTCTCTGTGCTGTCTTCAGAGGTCCCAGCTGGTGCCCTGTGAATAGCATTTGCTAAAATGCAAAAGGGTCTCCTTGGGGAAGTGGTTGCACCAAGAGTTGCTTTTGTCCAGCTACACAGGACAGCTGGAGACACTTCTTGAGGGGATCTGAGTCATGCCTCACATTGGGTGCCAGTTGCCACAGTGGGCAGGGTAGTTGGAGTACTGTGACCTTCCCAGGGAAGTATCATGAAAAGAACTCCTGGTGGCACAGGCATGCCCACTGATGCTGAGTGATTTCAGCTCAGTTGTAAACAGCAATTTTCCCAGACCAATGTGGAAGAAGGGGATGGAACCCTCATTTGGAGATTCCTCGGGAGCCTATATTCAACTTCTACCTCAGAGGGGTCCAGAGACGAAGGGTCCAGGGAGGAAGAACTGGAGAGTGAGAGGAAAACGCTTTATATAGGGATAGCAGGAGATGGGGTAAAACCTCAGGGCCAATCCAACTGGGGGTTCAGGGGAGGAGCAAATGGGAGGGGCCAATGGGGTGCAAAATATTTACATAGTTGCCGGAAAGACTGTTGTGGGTAATGCATTTGCTCACCATGACAAAGAGAGCTATCTACCACGGTTTCTCCCCTAGGGGGATTGCAGCAAGCTTGAGCCTAAGGGCTGCTGTCTCTCTAGGGGAGAGTGGTTGCATAATTGTCTGGCTTAATGGCCTCTCCAGTGCAGAGGCAGGGTAAGAAGCGAGGAGACACAATGGAGAAACAGGGGTTGAATGTGGGCAGAGGATTGCACCAAACATGGACCAGCTGCATCTCGAAGAAGGGAGAACATTCTAGGGAAGCAACATATAAGGGAGAAAAGAGGTGGGGAGGCCGATATTAAATGTCCCTTTAAAAAGTTATTTGCAGTACGGAGACCTCAATCCATTATCACAAATGGCTTTCATCAGATCTTTGACAACTTCATGATCCAATCACTCCCATCTTGGGTTTGCATCCTGTGCATCATGTGTCACCGGCATTGCCACACTTCCTGAACCCATCTGAAGCGTCTCCCCTTTCAACGCATGCTTTCTTATTTCAGTCCAATCTGTTGCATGAAATACCCGTGCACCAGGAACCTGTGTCTCGTCCAACACCGGGATGGATTGCTGTGTTTGCAGCTTCACTGCTGCTTCATCCTTTCCAGGATCTGCCTGTTTTTGAGGCTTTCCCTCATCCTGTTTTGTTTCCTTTTCCTTTTCTTGAGGAACAGGAAGCAGGGATTGCTGGATGACACTCGATTTCTCTGCAACACTTTTCCTCAGAAAAAGTTCAAGAGAAAGAAGACATTGGATACTGTTGGAATTCTGAGGCTGCTTCACTGAATTGCTGGAAAAACTGCTTCATAAAGTCCTTAGATAACAAAAATGATGATGCTTAACGTGAAAAATCAAATGTTTTTGCTGTCCAGATAGGAATGCCCTCTGAAGCAGTGATGCAGATGATGTCGTCATCAGTGACTGACATGTCTTGTTCTTCTTGTGCATCTTCATTGTCCCTCACCATCGGCAAAGGTTTTCTCGGCTTTTGTTTGAACTGCTGTTCTGAAGAAGTTGATTTTTTATATGAAACTGGAAAAAAAGCGGTGTAATGTGGTTGTCTCGCTGCTGGAAGGTGCTTCACTCGGTGTGCCTGATGCTCGTGCTTGTCGTGTTTTCACAGTCCCATCCCTAGGTGACGATGACACGTCGACAACTGGCATCTGCTGGCTCACGGTACTATATGGATCTGATATTTCTTTTACTGCCTTTAACGTAGTATGTCGAGTTCTCAAAAGACTTTCAATTTCTGGGTACATTTGTAAAACCTGAGATAATTTTGGACGTGCGCCCATCTGCAGAAACACAGCAGCTGAGTTTGAATCGCTGTGTGTAGGTGTTCCGTGACCAGTGAGCTACTGGTGGGCAGAGTCGAGCTCTGACGTGACGTTTGCCGCGTGGGGGTGGCACCCTGGAGAAACTCTCCGTTTTGGCCATGCCCTGTCCCTGCCTGTTCCGCCTCCGCCTGTCCTGCCCCTGCCTGTCCCAGCCCAGCGGCGCCTGATGGAGTGTCCCCTCCCCGCTCAAGCCCAAAGGCCGCCCTTTCTCCCTCGTCATCAGAATTTGCCCCACCCAGAGCAGGACTGCATTTTGGGCCTTGTCCTGCCCCTTCCATGCCTGCGCCTGGACCTGCTGCTGGTGTTTCTGGGGTCTGTAGTACCATGCTTGGCGTTTCCCATTTTGGCCTCCCCCCTGCGCCCCGCGACGCAGATGTATCTTGAACTGTGCTGCTTCCCGTAGCTGGCATCATTGGTGCGCCAAACTGCTGATACGGATCCCACCTCCCCCAATCCTGCCTCAGTCCTGCCACTTGTGAACCTGCACTGTTCGTCCACGAACTGTTCTCTCCCATGATCCGCCCCCTCCCAGCATGACGTGCTTCCCAACCACGCTCCGCCGCATTCTGCGCCCCGGTGAGATAGGTTAGGATTGTTCCCGTGCGCATGTGCCATAGTCCCGCCCTCCGCTACCGACTCAGTCGGGACTTGCTGCTCTCCTGGCGCCCACCCCCACTCCCTCCTCCCCCCGCGCACCCTGTTCCTGCATGGAAAGGGAAAGGAGCGGTGGGCTGCTGCTGCATGGTGATTGTGGAGGGGTGAAGGGACTCTGAGGTGGGCTCTGTGTCGGACCTGTCTCCTCCTTCTCTTGGGATGAGTGTGATGTGCCCTCGGGAACTGCTTCAAAATAAAGCATGTCCAGTTCCTCTTGATCACTAGGCTGAATTAGAAGTTTTGTCTTTCCTGGGACTGGCGTTTGATCAACTTTTGGGGCTTTTGACAAACCTTTTTGTGGCGAACCCTGGGAGAGCTGAGAGCATCTCCTGGAGGAAGTACTAAACCTGGGGAAAGTAGCTGTCTGTCCCCTCCCTCTGACTGGTCGACAGATAAAGCGCTACTTTCCTCCCCCCTGCCGCTTGGCAGCTGCCCAACTCTGGGACTTCCATCAATATTCTCTGATATAGCTTCTAACATAATTCTACCTGTGGACAACAGCTTAGCAGCTATTTTGTCCTTCTTTGTGGCTCTATCATACAACTCCCTGTTTGCTTCCTGCCAAAACCCTGGCTCAAATAAGACACGGGTCTCACAATGAGGGTAATTACAACTGACCCAGAGCATCAACGCCTGAAGCTCTTTTTCCTTGAGAGCCACACCGTGTGTTGAGATCACCCCCCTTAGGGCTGCTAAAATAGAGATTTGTTCCTGGGAATTGGTCCCCCCCATGATCTAGATCCAACTGTTCTTACCAAAGCACAAAGGCTTGTGTGCAGCTGTTGTCGAATTTGCCTCAGAGGTCTCCTGATCACCGACCAGCAGGTTTCAGGGTGATGGATTCCAGGGCCCTTGGAGATCTGTCAGTCTGGGATGAATTTGAGATGAGCTGCTCCGGCCAGAACTGTTCTTCTTATCTTCCGCAGAGCTGACCGTCTGGCTTTTTATCTTCTGAGAGCTTGTGATGTTCACTGCAGAAGGTTCACTGTGACCCTTCGGTGCCCCTTTCCAGGGGCCCACCCAACAACACCAGTTCTTGGTTTTTAGTTCCAAGATTCAGGTGGTTTTAGAGTCCTTTTGCCTTCTGCAAAGCTCTGAGCCAGACGTAAAAAAAAGAGATGGAGCCTTCAGGTTCTGATTTTTCAAGGTTGTGCACTTTGTTTATTGTTTCTTATCTTACGATTTTCTCCGTGCCCAACAAAGGTCTGTGCAGCTGCTCAGGCATCGGACTCCTCCCTGACTGGGTTGTCCCTATCTTTTAAACTAATTGCTACTGTTCTTTATTTATCATTATTTGCCAATACCTATCACTTAAACTAAACAGGTCATCTCTACTTTGACCCAATCTCTTTAAACTACTTTGTGCCACTGTCACTGCAGAAAATGGAATGAGGGAAGAAGAAAGAAGAAGCAGGAGACAATGCCCCAAAGCCTTCATCTTGCTCCCATTCACCTCCAGACTAAAAACTTAAACCTACTGTTTTTTCACCCTGTGACAAGCTGGACTACTATCTTTCACACTCTTGTGGCTTGCAATCCTTCCCGCAGTGCAGGAAGCCTTTCCCATGGACTGAGATCAAAGCCAATGTCTCTCTGGGCTCTGGGCCAGGGTCCCAGACCCCCCTGTCCAGGTCTCTGACCCTCCAGGGCAGCCAAAGGAATGCCCTGGACTCCAACAACAGAGACTCTGTGATTCCTATCCATGAGATGATTCGTAAACTGGAGAGCTAAGGGGTGGTCAGCAAGGCTCGTTCACCTTTCAACAGCCCTATATGGCCAGTGCGTAAGTCCAGTGGAGAATGGAGACTGACGGTGGATTACCGTGCTCTGAATGAAGTCACCCCACCACTAAGCGCTGCTGTGCCAGACATGTTGGAGCTTCAGTATGAGCTGGAGTCCAAGGCAGCAAAGTGGTATGCGACCATTGATATTGCCAATGCCTTCTTCTCCATTCCTTTGGCAGCAGAGTGCAGGGCCCATTTTGCCTTCACCTGGAAGGGCATACAGTACACCTGGAACCGACTGCCCCAGGGGTGGAAACACAGCCCCACCATCTGCCATGGACTGATCCAGGATGCACTGGAAAAGGGTGAGGCTCCTGAATATCTACAGTACATGGATGACATTATGGTATGGGGGAACACAGCAGGAGAAGTCTTCAAGAAAGGAGAGAAGATTATCCAGATTCTGCTGAAATCTGGTTTTGCCATCAAGCGAAGTAAGGTTAAGGGACCGGCTCAAGAAATCCGGTTTCTGGGAATCACGTGGCAAGATGGACGTTGCCAGATCCCCACAGAAGTAATCAACAAGATCACAGAGATGTCTCCACCAACCAGCAAGAGGAAAATACCTTTCTTAGGTGCCATAGGCTTTTGGAGAATGCACATTCCTGAGTACAGCCAGAATGTGAGCCCTCTCTACCTGGTTACCCACAAGAAGAATGATTTCCACTGGGGCCCTGAGCAGCAACAAGCCTTTGCCCAGATCAAGCAGGAGATCGCTCATGCGGTAGCCCTTGGCACAATCAGGATGGGAACAGATGTGAAGATTGTGCTCTACTCAGCAGCCGGGAACAATGGCCTGTCCTGGAGCCTTTGGCAGAAGGTGCCTGGGGAGACTCAGAGCCGACCACTGGGATTCTGGAGCCAAAGCTACAGAGGATCCAAAGCCAACTACACTCCCAGTGAAGGAAATCTTAGCCGCCTATGAAGGAGTTCAAGCTGCCTCAGAAGTAATTGGCACTGAAACGCAGCTGCTTTTAGCACCCTGACTACCAGTGCTGGGGTGGATGTTCAAGGGAAAGGTTCCTTCCACACATCACGCCACTGACACCACATGGAGCAAATGGGTTGCCCTCATCACACAGTGCACTCGTACTGGAAACACGAATCGCCCTGGGATTCTGGAAATTATAACTAACTGGCCTGAAAGTGAGACTTTTAGATTATCTTCTTCTTCTTCTGAAGAAGTGACACGTGCCGAGGAAGCCCCACCGTATAACGAGGTACTGTAGACCGAAAGACAACATGCCCTTGTTGAAGGTTAAGTTTCCTGTAGAATTTTTTCCCCCATAAGTTGCTAGGAGACTAAATACTAATAGTTAAAGGGTGCTTGACCCTGACAAAAGGGGAGTTCATCACTTGGTTTTGGGGGAGGGAGAAAGCTCCCGAGAGCTGAGGGTGGGGGGCTCACTGCTCTTGGTCTTCTGGGGAGCACGGTCGGGGGACTGGGAGCTGCGTGGAGTCCATGGTTAACAGAGGAGTCTGGTCCTGGGAATTCTATCATCTGTTGGAGCCCCCAGGAATTCGGAGTTGTCTTTGCTGCCTGGCTGGATTTTGGGTCAGCCCAGGTCCAGCTGCTGCGGGTTCCCTGGCACTGCCCACTTTGCCTGCCCAGCCACTCCCCTGCCTGCGGAGGACAATCCACCGCTTCCAGCTTCCAGCTATCAGCACCGGAGTTTCCACCGTTTGCCCTCGGGGTTCTTGGTTCTGTTTCACTATTATTATAATTGCTGTTGTTGTTTGTCTGTCCTGTTATAGTTACTAGTAAAGGACTGTTATTCCTTTCCCCATAGCTCTGACTGAAAAGTTTTTTTTTTTTAGTCTTCCAAATTATAATAACATGGAGGAAAGGATTTGAATTCCTCATTCCTAGAGAGGCCTGCCTCTCCTTAGCAGACACCTGTCTTTTCAGCCCTCTTCACTGATGGTTCTTGCCAAATTGTAGGCGCTAACTGGAAATGGAAAGCTGCAGTATGGAGCCCCACATGACAAGTTGCACAAGCTACCAAAGGACAAGTTGGATCAAGTCAGGTTGCAGAACTTAAAGCCATCCAGCTGGCTTTGGATATTGCCAAAGGAGAGAAGTGGCTAAGACTCTATCTCTACACTGACTCGTGGATGGTAGTTAATGCTCTGTGGGGATGGCTGATCACTGGAAAAAGGCCAGCTGGCAGCGCAGAGGGAAATCCAACTGGGCTGCTGAGATTTGTCAGGACATTGCTGCCTGAGTAGAAAAGCTGACCGTGAAGGTTCGACACGTGGACACACATTTGTCCAAGAGTCAGGCTAATGAAGAGCATCACAACGAGCAGGTGGACAAAGCCGCTACAGTGAAAGTATCACAGGTCGATCTAGACTGGCAGCACAAGGGAGAAGTATTCCTAGCCTGTTGGGCCCGTGATGCATCTGGCCATCAGGGGAGAGATGCAACATACCATTGGGCCCGTGACCGAGGGATGGACCTTACTATGGGCAACATCTCACAGCTCATCCACAACTTTGAGACCTGAGCTGCAATTCAACAGGCCAAGTGGATAAAGCCTCTGTGGTACGGTGGATGATGGTTGAAGTACAGGTATGGGGAAGCCTGGCACATTGACTGCATCACCCTTCCCCAAACCCGCCAATGCAAGTGCTATGTGCTGACTATGGTGGAAGCCACCACTGGATGGTTGGAGACCTACCCTGTGCCCCATGCTACTGCTCGGAATACTGTCTTAGGCCTTGAAAAGCAAGTCCTGTGGAGACATGGCACCCCTGAGAGAATCGAGTCAGACAATGGGACCACTTCAAGAACGGCCTTATAAACACCTGGGCTAGAGAACATGGCATTAAATGGATATATCACATCCCTTACCATGCACCAGCTGCCGCGAAAGTTGAATGGTGCAATGGATTACTTAAGAGTACCCTGAAGGCACTTGGTGGGGGGACTTTCAAAAATTGGGAAGTGAACTTAGCGAAGGCCACCTGGATGGTGAATACTCGAGGGTCAATCAATCGAGCTGGTCCTGCCCAGTCTGAACCCTTGCACACAGTGGATGGAGATAAAGTCCCTGTGGTACACATGAAAGGCATTTTAGGAAAAACGGTTTGGATTAATCCCACCGCAGGCAAAGGCAGATCCATCTGTGGGATTGTTTTTGCTCAAGGACCTGGTTCCACTTGGTGGGTAATGCAGAAAGACTGGGAAACCCTGTACCACAGGGAGACCTAATTTTAAGTGAGAACTGTGTGTAAGGTTTCATTCTGTATATGTGTATGTATAAGCATGTGTATATTTATCTATCTAGTGTAAGGATGTATTAATTTAGGTGTGATGTAGATGGTCATAGAATAAGGGGTGGATTATACCCTAGGTTACAATGTAAGATGTGCCCAAAGTATGTATTCTATCACCATCTACATGAAATGTTGAAACTAGGTTGAGCAGTGTTTCCCTTGCCCCCTGCCTCCAGACTATCTTCTGTTAATGGCCCATCAATGCCTTCCTGCATGACTCATAGGTAACTCCCTCCAGGAGCTATCCCTGGTTAATGGGCAATCAAGGACCCATTGCAAGACTGATAAAATTATATCAGCTCATTGTGAGATGCTCCACCCAGGGGGAGGAGCCAAGCATTCCCACCTGGGATATAATCTGGGATTTGGGACAGCACAGGCAGCCTTACCCACTGGATATCCAGAGGACAAGAGCCACCAGACCTTTCTGCAAGAACACTGCTTCAACAAGACCACTTCATCTGGACTGCTACCACCACAGTTTCAGGTTGTATTCTGACTCTATCAGTGATCTTTTGTACTATTGCATGTGTTTTATTTTATTTTGTTTTATTTTATTTTATTTTACCTTTTATTTTCTCTCCTATTAAATTGTTTTTTTCTGACTTGGAGTCTCTTGCTGGTTTTGCCTTCAAGCCAGCTCAAGCAACAATACATTTTTTTGGGGGTGGATCATTCTAGAAACAATACCATATGTGGAACATAAGTAACCAATAGAGGAAAAGAACATGGACTAGTTAAAGTAACACCAAAAGCATTTGGGAGGAGACCTGACCCTGAGTTGGATGGATGTTTCTCAGGGCTTGAAGCCAAAGCTTCAAAGCAAAGCTGGCCTGTTAGGGGTGAAGTCCTGCTGACCCTGCTTCTCAGCCAGGCCGACTCTCATATCTCCTTGGCAGGCCTCTGGGTCTCCATATACAAGAGCTCTTAATAGTGAGTAAAATGACGAAGGGACAAGCCATGCATTGCATAGGATTGAATCTCAAGGATAAAAAATGGATGAAACACAACATTACATACCGAACATTGGCAATACAGAGTCCAATCAAAACTGGGAATAAGAAGCATAACCTTATATGCAAACCTAACTTAACCAGTTGAAGGAGAACTGGAAGCATAACCTTATTTGTAACTTTGAGGTGTGCTGCAATGTGGACTTGAGAGCGATCAGCACTTTCAGGGCTTGAAGCACAATGCAATAGATCAGTGACAATATAGGCAAGGGGATGGGCTCTCATTTGGATAGCTGAATACAGTTTTTTGCAGGAACCAGGACAGGGTACAACTTCAAAGGGTTCCAGGGATGAGAACAGGATTGGACTGAGGGCACAGGGTTAAATATTGAAGAAAAGGGGTGGATCCAAGGGTTAACAGCCAATGAAGATAAGGTAAGGTGGTGCAGAAGCATGACTGAGAATAGGGAAATCAGTAGAACAGGGTGGAGCAGTGTGGCAAAGCTGAGCCAATGAGGATTGAGGGAAGGAAGAACATTCTGGAAAGGGTACACAAATGCTAAACAGGGGCTGAACAGGGGTGAATTATTAAACCAATAGGATAACTAAACCTAAAAGATACCAACAGGTGGCTGCAAAGGCCCATGGGAGGGAGGCCTTCTTCACCCTAACCTAGAGGGATGTTTCTGTTCTTTTGCCTCAGCCCTTCCAGGGTTTAGGCATGAGTTCTTTGGTGAGAGGCCCATGAGCGTCCACTATTGCAGCCAGTGCTTCGGGTGCCGCAATCTTAGCTGGTGAGGGGTCTTTATAAAGACACTCTTGGTGTCCAGGAGCACAGGCACACCTGTGAAGTCAGCTCAGTTGTGATAGCTGCAAGAGCAGCTGGGCCAGGCAGCTCTCTCAGGCGGCGCGGGAACAAATGATTGGATTCGATCTTCCAGTTCCCTGGAGCCTTCTTTATTCAGCTGGAACTGATGACTGAAAGATCACAAAGTCTCAGGGTGACAGGATTTTATAGAGAACTAGGAAGGCAGGGTTTAGAACTAGGACCAATTAGGAGAGGAATTGGGGAAACAACCAACCAGGAAAAGGATCCAAAATACACCAATAACAGTACAGGAAAACCAGGAAGCGAAATTCTAACCAATAATGGGAAGTCAATTAGCATACCATGCAAAGACTCATGGGATTGTTAAGTTTCTGCTCACAATGAGCGAGAGGCAGGTCTCTCAAGGAGACTTCCCAGGGGGAAAAACTCATTCCATGAAGCAGGTCAGGGGTTGCATTCCCTCCATGGGAGAGCAGGCCCTTGTGTGGTGGCTGCACAGGAGTCACCACACGCCACAGTAACAGCCTAATCTGCATAACAATTTTCATGATCCCTGTCTTCCACCATAACCTAAACATAAATTTCCTTGTCTGTACTCCTGTTTCTCATGGCTTCAGGTTGATGCCTCCAGTTGAGGCCAAGCTATTGTCCATCCCAACTAGTTGAACTCCTACATCTCCCCCTTGCTGTTTATTAACAAAAATTGACCCCAAAGACCTTTTCAAGCTCTTAAATATACAACTCAATAAACATGGTCACAATAATAGCATAACAATGGTAACTACAAGAACTAACAACCACATTTTAGCCAACAATAACATCTGACCAGACGAATTCCACTTCTAAACAGTCCGTTAAACCAGTTCTTTACATTTGCTATTTGTAGTTGCTTGACTCCTTCCTTAAGAATCTGAATGCTTTGGTGGATTGACTCATTGTGGTTGGATAGGTTCATACAACGCATCCTTTCAAAGTCCTCGCAGCCGTGCCCTTGAGCTACCAGTAGGAAATCAATTCTACAGAGTGGCATGCCTTACGCTATAAGTGTCTGCTAACAGTTCACTGATGGCAATATATGCAGCAGTGTTTGCTTACTTATCAATACCCAACACCATGTAATTGTTTCAAAGCTTTTGCTGTATCCACTCATGACACCAATGTGGATGTTGGAATTCTTTTGAGTCTTACTCCAGTAAGTAATTTTATCATTGCAGTCCATTTTGAATTGGTGGGTAAATCTTTTCTTTCATGCCAACATACTGTGAATCATTGTAATATGGGGCGTTAGCAACATAAGTCTTCCCAAGCTACCTGGTCCACTCTTTATGCCAGATGGAATTGCTGGCCATGCCCTGCCCCACAGATCAGAAATGTTCCAGATGGCAACTGCAAGGGGTGGTCAGTTGAATGAGAGGGTTCATGTGAGGTGTAATTGCATCACATGTTTTCATTTTTATAAGTTGAGTGATGGGTAGAAAACATTCCACCAGATTACTTCCTCTTCTACAAGCTGGGGTTTCCCACGATCTTTTCCCTTTAACTGAGCTCTGTCATCTTGTTCTGCTCATGCCCATGAGGACAGGCAATGACTGTGACAGGTCAGCATGGAAGAAGAGCAAGTGACAGGTGGAAAATATGAGTGTCCTTTATTTTTCTGCCACAGAAACAGGAGCACTCCCAAATACAGCCAAGCACTATAACCTTGAACAAGAGAGAATCCCAATTTATATACACTAGCACAGAACATTCCAGCAAAATTCTAACCAAATATAACAGGCAATGGAACCCATATCAGCATGGTAACTCCCATGATCCCATTCAAACAAACTCTAACTCTCCTTAACTTGAAACAATGTCCCTGAACTTAGGCTTTCCATGGCCTTGGGTTGATTCTGACTATGGCTGGCTTGCTGGCCAGGCCAGGCTAGGCCACTGGACCTCCACTTCTTCCCGTTTCTGTTTAACGATAAATGCCTCTTGCAAAGATTTATGCAAACACCCTAACAAACATGGAAACTGTAGCACACTGAGCCCAGATGGTATGGCCAGTGTCCATGTTAGGACTATCAGCAGAAAGTCCAGGTGGCAAATAAATTAAGAGATAGGAGCAATTTGGTGACCTGAAGCAAAAAAGTCTTTAACAGTCAAAACAACAAACACATAGAAGGTGTTCACACTATAGAGTACACCAGAAAGGATGAGGGCCTAGACAGAAAAAATTTGGTGACCTGAAGCAAAAAAGTCTTTAACAGTCAAAACAACAAACACATAGAAGGTGTTCACACTATAGAGTACACCAGAAAGGATGAGGGCCTAGACAGAAAAAGTAACATATATAGACAGGTTAGAGGTGGAGTCTGAGGGAAGGGTTCCTATCATAAACCAGGGTTAGGAATGGTAAAATCAATGCACCAAATATGAACCAATAACAACATGAGAAACTATTGGGATTGAGGCGAGACAGGACTACTGAAGAGATGTTGTAAAAGATCGTTATTTCATTGGTCTCACAGGCAAGTGAGAATTTAAAGCTGTTACATTCAATGCTATCACATCAGAAATGGTAGTATCTGTAGTTACAATGCCTTACATAGGTTTATTAGCCAATAAACTACTGCCACAAAGTTAGTCTTTTCCACCAATCATTAACTGTTTTGCCTTACACAGTTCTGCCACAGTGCGTCTCTTCTTACCCAATCACATAATGCCACACAAACCTACATTGCTACATTGTAGCCACCCAGCCCCAACCTGGATGGCTGGACTGGTCACTACATCATCAGAACTGGCTACTGGCAACTTTAATGAGAAAGCCCAGTCTGATCCAGTTATTTGGTAACAGAACTTTATTGAGGGAAAAATAATAAAAAGGATGGCATGTGCAGCATGAACGATGGACGAGAAAAGACCAGGGTCCAGGATGGAGCAGGATTATTTATACATTTAAGTATTGGGAGGACATAAGGCAGGATCTGAGGTAAGGGTTCAATAAGGAAGGAGGATTAGCATGGAGTCCTCCAGTTTTAAGGAGGCTGGAATTTGATCTTAGCTTTGTGTTAACTCCTTCCTTGACCCAAACCCTAAACTCCTCCCCTGCAATGCTCTATAAAAATACCATGACCCAGCCTTTGAGGGGTCTTTTGTCTTCACCCCGCCCCTCTCCCCAGCCCTGGGGGTAATAAAACGGATTCTCGAGCTTAAATAAAAGAAGATTCATCTCTTTCTTCGCCCTGCCAGCATCATCATCGGCAACATGATTAACTCAGTAGCCATGTGATACTACAGTTGGTGGATGAATGCGAGCAACCAGTGAGGACAGCATGACAGGCACCCTGTAAGTCACCCATTGACTACTACACCTTGTGGGACCCTCATCTTAAAAAGGAAGACTCAAGAGTACCATAGTTGAAGGCCATGCTTTAAAAGCATGGGGGTGAAAAGCTTATGGGGAAGGGAACTCCCAGTAAGGGGACCGGCTTATTGGGACCAAGCAATGAGATTAACAACTACCATTGCTCAGCAAGATGTTTATGAATGGTTTAAGTCTTTTCATTCTTCATGGGAGGGAGTTAAGGGCTACAAGCAGTTGGTCTGCATGCAAAAAAGACCATTCAGCAGGCTCTTACCAACTCTCATGAGATGTCTGCTGCAGCTTATGGACAGTAAAGCCCCAGTGGCTACTTAAGGACAACTGTAGAAAACCATGGACGATTCCATGCAGAGTGTCAGTGCCCTAACTCAGTGGCTGTCCTTCCTGTGAACCTCCATGTTATTCAGTTCTGTGAAGCTGTGAACATCTTTCCCTATCCTTTGTTCTTAAGAGTGCGGCAAGGAGTGAAAACTGCCAGGATGGCACGGAGTTGCTGCCATCTCTCTGTCACCCCCTGGCCCTCTCCACTATCCCATCGCCCTTTCCCTGAAGGCAGGACAAGGTCGGAACCTGTCCAGAGGTGATACGGGAGCACTACCATCCTCCTGCAGTCCTGCACCCCCTGCCTTTCCATATCCCCTGTCCCCTGCCCAGGGAGGTAGTGGCTGCACTGTCCAGGGCTTTCCTTGTAATAGTAGCTCTTAGCACATGGTGTTGATATTCCTTCTTTCCCACCAAAGTCTTTCTTTTCTGGTCTCAGAGATTCCCTTCCCCCTACCTAACCCCACCTGCATGCTGTGCTGCAGCAGCTTGTCCTGGCTCCACCCTTCGCCGTCTCCATGGCTTTGCGGTCCTCATCTCATCGAAAATAGTAACACCCACAACATCAGTACAAAAGCCAAGAACAAACCCTAAGGACTATGCCTCTTGTGAAGAGGAGATCAAGACACAGCACCCCTTCTGGTGGGAAGATCAAAAGCCAAAGGAGATTGAACTATTAACCTATTAAGTAAAAATATATTTGTTTAAATATCATTATTTCTGTTTCTTTATTATGATTAAATTTCAAATGGTTTTCCATTGCTTGCTAATTTAGCTTAATAATGAATTGATTTTGGTTTTGTAAACTATCAAATCATATTCCTGAGAATACCCTTGTTATGACTTATTCAACATGCTTTTAACCAATTTAAACAGGGTGTTGTGGAGTCCTCCCATTCTAAGGAGGCTGGAATTTGATTTTACCTTTGTATTATCTCCTTCCTTGACCCAAACCCTAAACTCCTCCCCTGCAATACCCTATAAAAATACCACAAACCTGCCTTTGTGTGTCTTTAATCTTCAGCCCCCCTCCTGGGGCCCAGGGGTAATAAAATGGATTCTCAAGCTTAAATAAAGGAAGACCAGTATCCTTTCCTCTGTTGGTGTCAGCAGCTGCAACCTCCCTGGATGTGATGAAGTCAGTATCTGTGCAATGCTACAGATTAGGAATATTAAAATTACTGTGGCAAGAGCAGACAATAGTAACAGGGCAAACTGAGAACTTTCTGGTAGTAGTTTGCATAGCATAACCAAGGGAATCTTGGGAGAGAGTTTATGGCTCACCACAGCTAAACAGGGTTTTCCCACCCCCTTGAGCTGAGCTCTTCTTGTTCCTCAGTTGGGTCAATCCTACCATTTTCCCCTTTTTGTTTTTCTAACGTAGAGAGAAAAACATCTTCTCTAAAGTTTTAAGCATGAACTCGAACATACAAGAGAAGATAACTATTATTATTATTATTACAAATAAACCCAACAGTCCACTGTTGACCATAGAGAGTACATATGAAGACAAGTTCCAACCTTTGAGTAGATTGTTGATCCAATCACTTCCCTGCTCTATTTGTAATTTCCTAGCTCCCTCCTTTAGAAGGCTTATGCTACAGTAGATTAATTCACTGTGGTCTGGTAAGTTCATACAGCATAAGCCTTCAAAGCCTTCACAGCTGTGGCCATGGGCTAGAAGAAGGAAAGCAATCGCAGCCCTGCTTTTTAAGGTGGCATATCTAACAGCATTGACTGTTGCAGCGCAGGCAGGTGGTAGGTTGCGGCAACAATCCTGAAGCATCCCCAAGAGGAGAGTGCTCCACACAACAAATACCACACTCACACGGCAGCAGCTGGTTATCTAAGATGGCAGTGGCAGGACGGGTCTTTGTATAGATTTTCAGTGGTAGCTTATTTCACCTGCACACTGAAAGGGTCCAGGGACGAAGACAGGGAGAGGTAGAGGTCCAGGATTTTATATTGGTACCAAAAGGTGGAGCCAACAGCCTGGACCAATGAACTGGAAGTGTAGGCGGGAATGGGATTACAGTGCCCAATAGGGAAGTATAAGGGTAAACAGGCAGGGATTCAGATCAATGAGGGTACAAGGAACAAAGAACCTGCTGGAACCTGAACATACATGGTTAACAGGAGGGTTAAACAGCCAACAGGCCAACAGGGGGAGTGGAACTGGGGTAGATTCACAGCATGTCACTGGGGTCTCTGGGAGAAGTTAGATTCTAGGGGACATTCTTCCAAGGCTTAGCCCCAGGAAGTCCTCTAGCAGGCCCACAGGCCTCTACTATTCTTGGGGCTCAGTTGGTGCATGTGGCAGTTTTCTTCTCCAGTGATCCAAGTCATCTAGGGGGTTAGGTTTCCAAATTTTAGTACTTAGGCCCCGAATTTGCAGAGTAGGGATAGCATGCACTGTATTTATAGGCCACATATCTATAGGCTGCCCCTCTGAACAGGTAGAGAAGGGGTTACTTGGGTTAGCAATGGAGACACACTTTGTGTCCAGTTTGGTGATGTTTGCTAAGGTTACCTATACATTTTGCTTTGGCTGTGGGACTATCCAGGTGTAACTTGAAAGGAGGAAGTTGTAAAAAAGGAGGAAGGAGATCCAGGTTATCATGTTTCTGCAGAGTTTCCTGTAGGCAACTTCTCTTTTTCTTGCTTCTTGCTTTCTTCTTCTATTTGGTCCTCAGGTGATGTCACAGTTTCTGGTAGAGGTTGTAGGTACAGTTTAATGTTCTTGGTGGGGATCTACCTGGGTCCTGCTCCTGTGGACACACAGTTGTACCCTCCTACCCCATGTAATTAATGGGAATGGACCAGAGATTTGCAAAGTCTCTTTTATCAATACTAATGATCTCTTTTTCATTTAAGCTCGGGTGGTGTTACTAAACTGTCTAAAAACTGGTGGGAATGTCTCCTTAAATAAGTTGTTAAGGAAATTGAAAACATACACAGCCTTAGACAGTCTTTCCACTGTTGACAGGGTCTCTATTCCCCTTTTTTGTTTTTCTAATAGGCCTTTTAGGGATCTATGTGCTCTTTCAATTATTGATTTGCTTGTGGAGAAATCAGGGATACCCACAATGTGTTTCAACTCCCATAGACTAAAACATTGGTGTACCTTTTGAGATATGTACCCATGCCCATTATCTGCTTTTATTTCCTGGGGAATACCTAGAGATAAAAAGACTTGCAGGAAGTGTTTGATAATGTCTCTGGCTTTCTCGCCATTGTGTGCAGTGGCAAATATGGCTCCTGAAAAGGTGTCAATCATAACATGTATGTATTTAAATCTGAAGGACTGAGAGTATGTTATATGTGATTGCCAGATATGCAAACTAATTAATCCTCAGGGGTTAATCCCAGTTCCCACTGATGGATCTTACTGTAGTTGGCGCTTGGGACAGGAGTTAATGATCATTTGAGCTTGATCTTTAGTTAGGTTAAATGATTTTAATAAGGAAGGAAATTCTGATTTCCATTTTCTGATGGAAAAAAGAATGACTTAACTGAGCTTGATCAAAAAAACTTGGGAGGGTGGTTTGGATTTGCATTGTAAGTCCCATGTAAGTCTGCATGGGCATTACCTTCAGCCATAAACCCTGTAAAGTGGTGGGTGAGTGAATTTGTGTTATAAAATAAGACTGCTTTCTTAAAGGAAAAAGAAGATTAACTTTTTAAGTAAATTATGTAACTTTTAATTGAAAATAAATTTAAGGAGAGAACCTTCTGCTCATTCCACGATACCTGCAACATAAAATGAATCTGACTAAATTAAAAGGAATTGAAAACTTAGAGTAAGCACAAACATAACTGCAGCAAGCTCTGCAAGTTGTGGTGATCCCTCAATGATTTTGACATCTGACTTCCAGTCACCACTGTTTGGGTTCTTCCATGGAACTACTGACTTATGTGATTTTCTGGAACCATCTCTTAAAATGGTAAGAGCGTTTATAGAGGTGTAGCTACCTAAGAGTTTCTGAATTAATTTTAGAGAGAGAGATAATAACTTATGTTTTGAGCAATGAACAGAAGTTTGTCCTGGAAAATTTGTTAATGCAAATTGAAAAATTTGAGATGGTTGAATTAGCTGTTCGAAATAAATAGAGGTAACAGGTACAAACATAATAGGAAGATCGCTCCCCATAAGGGATAGGACTTGGCATCTAGCTTCCATTATTAACTGCAATATGATTTCAGGACAAAGAGTTGTAGTCTTAGAAATTTGATAGGATTGGAAAACCCATTCTAAAATTAACAAAGCATCTAATAACTTTTGGTTGTATTGGAAAATCAGACCATGAAGGTGTGGACTTTCTCCTAATATTGCAAACAGATAAGGTAACTGGGTCACATTGGTGGGCCTGACAAGTTTGTAAAGCTGTGGACACTTTATTCAGAGCTGGTTTTGCCTCTTGGGTTAGTTCTGTGGGTGAATGTAGGTCTGTATGTCCTTTCAGCAGATCAAACAATGGAGCTAAATCTTGGTTAGTTATCCCAAGGAGAGTCCAAATCCAACTGACAGACCCAATGAGTTTTTGAAGTTCATGTAGCATTGTGGGATTCTTCTGTAGTTGGATGGTCTGTGGGACAACTGTGCACTCTTTGAGTTTTCCCTAAATGTTTCCAAGGAGGAGATTGCTGTGTTTTATGTTTAGCTATTTGTAATCCAGATTTACATACCCCAGCAATTACTTTAGCAACAATGGTCTTTAAAGCTGTCTCATCTTTTGTGGCTATTGAGATGTCATCTGTGTAATGAAGTATCATGTATCGAGGAAACGTTACACAGGTGATAAAAATTTTGCCACATACCATTGGTGAATTTCTCATACATTGTGGAAGAACAGTCCAATGAAATCTTCTCAAAGGTGATCATCTGTTAATTGAAGGTACTGAAAAAGCAAATGGTGGTGCATTGTCTGGGTGGAGTGGGATACTGAAAAAACAATCTTTTAAATCAGTAATTGTGAGGACTTGATCAATTGTGCACAGACGGTAAATGCCGCAATCTCTCCCAAAAGCCTCTCTTTACATGAAGCCTCTTCGGTAAGCATGCAAGCAATCATGCTGTCCACACAGTCACACATAACAGGTAGAAGTCAGAGAATGAGAGGTGGGAAGGGTCTGTGTGAGTCTATTAGAGTGGCACCGAAGGGATCCAGGGACAGAAAGACGAAGAACAATGGAGAGTATAGGTTTAAGTACAGGGGAAGTGAGGGGGCAGAGCAAAGCATCAGAACCAATGGTCTGAGGGTAAAGGGGCAGTACCTGGGCAGGGTAAAGGATAACAACCAATGTAGGTAGGTGGGGATAGAGGAACCAATGAGGGCACAAGAAAGGGAGAACATTCTGGAGAATGAACATATATGGAAAATGGGAACAGAAGTGACATAAACTTACATCATTTTAATAAACCAATGGAGTAACAGCGCTTAGGAGATAATGACATGCTGCTGAAAGGATCCATGGGAGAGAGGCCTTTCTCACTATAAAATAAAAGCACATCTCTTTACTTACTGTGACCCCTCCAGGATCAACATATGAAATCATAGAGGCAGGGTTACCAGCCATCACAAATAATCATTAATGTCCAGTCCATGAGGATCATGTCAGAAGGTAGCAGTCCTGGTTGTAAAGATCCCATTTCCTTGATAATTTCATTTATTTTTCTAAGGTCTTGGGGCAGTCTCCATTTCTGACTGTGTAGTTTTTTAGTAACAAATATGGGGGTGTTCCAGGGGCTGTTAGTGAGGACACTAGTGTCCTTTAGTTAATTGTTCATTTATTAGGAACTCTAGAATGGTTAGTTTCTGTACGGGAGGGGCTACTGATCAACCTAGACAGTTTTTTGACAACAAATGGTTTTATGGTTGTTATCCTACCTTCAGATCCTTCAAAGGAGACTGGCTGTACGTTGTGCATGGTAGTGCTTTGTCTTTCTAGTTGTACAATTAAAAATTCTCATGGTCATTGTTCTGGGCCTAAATGACCTTGTAGTAATAGCATAGTGGACAAAATCTATGGGGAGTTGACAGCTCAAGTCTGGTATCTGATGGCAGTGAAGCAGGAAGGTTGTTGATGCAGTGTTGTAATTGTTGGCTTGATGTTCTCTGCTCTCTAGGACAGGTGACAGGGATCTTTGTGTTATTGTGTGCTGCTGTCCTGCGCTCTGACTGAAGTTTTCTGAGTGAAGTTTCCCAACTTGCAGCAACAATGTCCCTGTACTTGGTGAGATTGGTTAGTATTTTGTCTACTTCTACCATAATCACACTGCTTTTAGAAAGTTCCCCTTTTGGGTTTACTACAGTTCTTTGCCCAACGTCCTTTCTGACCACAATTACAAGTGTCTGGTTTTCTGTTTTTGTTGTTTTGGGGACTTTGAACGTTATTTAGAGCATTGGCCAATACTTGTGCCTGAATGGTAGCAATATGATCAGAAGTGGCTAATTTGTTACGTGCCTCTACCATTTGAGGTATGGTGGGTCCAGGGTCTGATGGCAGTGCATGTAAAACTTCCTTGCATTCTGAGTTGTCATTGACTACTGCCAATTTTTTTCAATAATCTTCCCCACACTTGTTACACTCTGTAACTTGCTTGTCAATTGTTAATTTGAGCTACCTAAAAACATCATACAGGGCTCAGTGGGGCCTTGCCTGGTATCAGCAAAGTCTAATTGAGGTTTATTCATCTCTGGAATTTGCATTAAAGTTTTCTTGGCTGCATCTTTGATGTCATTGAGGATGGGTCTCAGAAGATTCACAGCTTGTTGGTCTAGATCAACATAAGCCTCTTCTCCTGCCAATTGGTCCATGGTCAGTCCAGCTCTGGCTTGATCTCTGGCATAGTCCTGAAGAAGCTTATTTAGTAAACACTTCCACCCCAGCTCCCACAATGAGTATTCAGTGGGGGTTAGCAACGATGTAATGAGGTAGTGTATCTGTGAGGAGTTAAAGTGTGGGCACAGGAGGTAGCTGAAATTAGATCAGGAAAGTATGGAAAACTCCTTCTGTGTTCTCTAGCTGCTTTGCTCAGTTCTTCAGTTTCATTAAAACCAGTGTCCAATATGGATTACCTCTCCTAACATACTAGAGTAGCAGAACATGTAGTCTGGCTGCTATTTCCCAATCTCCCTTCTTCATCTCCCTTCTTCATAGCTGTCCTTATTTGTAGAAATACTTCTTCGTGCTGCTGAGGACTCCAGGATAGTGTTGATGGATGTAGATGAGAGGTCTCTGAAGTTGGGTTTTAGAAGAAGAGGTTTATTGTATGGGACATGAGGCCTTGCTCTGAGCCGCCAGGTGCAGCTGTAGCATGGCCTTGGAAGGTGGGGGAAGGGAGAGATAAGGAAATTCCAAAAGCAAAAGGCAAGAGGCAAGAGAGAGGAGCAAAGGAGAAGAGAATAAAGAGACAAGAAGGGCCTACTCTCGCAGCCCCCTGATAAGGGGTCTTGAGGTGGGCTGTAACAGGCTTGTGCCAATGGGGTTACAGATACTGGATACTTCAGGAGGGGTTACATGTGTGGGATGAATCATACATATGGGGCTGTTTGTGCAGGGATCCAGCAGCTAGGACATCTCAAACATCAAAACTTACTTTCAATTCTATCTCAGTTACAGGTTTCACATTCTCAGAATCTAAGCAATCATATTTATAGGGCTTTCTGGGTTCATCCTTCCCAACTTATTCTTTCTCAAGTCTCTTTTCTAGACTCCAGCCAGTGGAATCTTCTTCTGATGAGGAGGAAGAGGATGAATTGGATAGAGAGGAGTCACCTTTGGCCATGGATATTTTCTTTTGTTTATAGCTTTGCCTCAAACTAGGCCTTGAGGTAGGCCATGGTGACCCAGGACCACTATTTAGAGGTCAGCCCTTCCAGAACTGTAGTAGATGTAGTTCCAGCATCTGCCGACGGGGTGTGGCACTTACTGTTAGTTCTGGTAGAATTAGGAAGAAGAGGTTCCTCTGGCTAGTGGGCATGCTGTGTGGAGTTATAGGGGGGGTTATGGGCAGGACTGGAGGTGGAGGCTCCCAACAGACCAGAATATTAACCACAGAATGTGTGGTTAGTGTAGTGTAGTCTTCAAGACTACACTAACACTAGATTTTATTGTAGTCTTCAAAACGGCCAACATCCTTAAAATGGGAGTTGGCAGCATTAGGGCCACTGGAAGTTACTATGGAGATGGATTGCTTGATGTTAGTGAGATAGAAGGGATGAGGAGAATGTGGGGAAACTGGCAGGACAGAGTAGGGGATGTCCAAAATAGCCTACGCACTGCCATTGTGGATCTCATGTGGAAGGTTTGATGACGACAGACGCAGAGTGGCGGGATCGCTGGCGAAGCCATCTTTCTTCCCAGGCCAGCCACAGGCAGAGTTGTTTGCCATCTTGGCTCTGTATCTGTCCTCAGAAGTGATTGAGGGATAGATTGTGAAGGAAAAGGTGGGGCTGGTATTCCCAGGCTTCTCCAAGTCATTTGGTTTTTCTGCCTTCCTGAACAATTTTAATCTCATATTTTTCTCTTTTTCCTCCAATTTTATCTCGCCAAATACAATTTGAAATATTGGAATTAACTTTTGTGTGAAGTGGTTCTTATTACCAGCCAAATTATAAAGTTTTCTTCCTACAGAGTTTCAGTTGAATATCGCTTGGGCTCAGTGACATCTGGAATATCCTGAAACACCCATTGAATTTAATTTCAGAGCTCTTTCTTTTCAAATTTCTTCCCTCAGTTTGCCAGTTTAAATTTTAAAGCTTTGTAAATGTCTCTCTCTGCTACAGACAACCATGCCCCCATTCTGAAACTAATTTTTAAAAATGACTACGAGGCAGATGTCACCCTTCTCCTATCTTCCTCCAAAGGTTGTTGCTGAGGTAATTCCCTTCTAGCTCCTTAGGTATCAAAGTGTCCCCTTGTTTTGACCAGTTGCTGAACTCCAGTGAGAAGGGCAATGGCCTATGTTCAGCTCCGAAGGATAGAGCCGAATCCCAACAGGTCACCTGGATACAAGTGGTCCCTGTTTGGGTGCCAGATGAAACTGCCTGGTCCCAATACAGATAGCTGGACTGGTTGCTTCGTTATCGGGACAATCAGCTACTGACGACTTTTAATGAGAGAGACCAGTCTGATCCAGTTATCTGGTAAAAGAACTTTAATTAGGGAAAAATAACTAACAGGATGGCATGCACAGTACGAGGGATGGACTGGAAAAGACCAGGGTCCAGGGTGGAGCAGGATTATATTTACATTTAAGTATAGGGAGGATTTAAGGCAGGATCCAATAGGGAAGGAGGATTAGGAATATTAAAATTACTGTGGCAAAAAGTAGCCAATGGTAACAGGGAGAACTGAGAACTTCCTGTTAACAATTTACATAGAACAGCCAGGGGAATCTTGGGAGGGAGGTTTATGGCTTAAAACTAAAAAGTGTTTTCCCACAGCCTTGAGCCGAGCTCTTCTTTTTCAGCCAGGTCAATCCCAACAATTTCATGTCATGCAGGATTGGCAAATGTGCGGAGAAGGTGGTTGTCACTACGTTGTAAAAATATGGTGGCTCCCTCCCATGTTGTTTGGCAGCCTTATATAACTCTTTCACTTCCCCATAGGCCATGGGTTCCCAACATGGGCTTGCTTCTCCACTTCCTATAACAAACTGACAATGCTGTGAATTTGCTAACAAGTTCCCAAATCCCCCACCCCCCCCTTTTATAGCCGCTTTCTGTACCTTCTCCCATGGATTCTCAGGATCATCAGATCTAGGCTGGCTGATGTCCTCTTTGGATGAGGAGAAGGAAGAATAACTCACTACAACATAACTTTTTTTACTTAGACAATATATTTGATTATGATTATATTCTGGTATAGCTCTTCAAAGAGGCTTCATTGTGGTTTTCCTGGGCGCTGCCATTTCTGGAATCAGTTGGGGCTTCAGTTTTCTGAAAGGAGTGTGGCCCAGCGTGGAAAGGGTGTGTTCCAGAACAGAAGGGTTAAGTACCAAGGGAGGTGTCTTGAGGATGATTGGCAGTTAGATGGTAGGTGTTAGGTGAAGTACCAAAATGGCAGTCAGTCTTATTTCTGGTGTTACAAGGGAAGGTTGAACAGGACAGATGAGGAGAATACAAGGGTATGGGAGGGACAGAATAGGATGGGTCCAAAATGGTGTGGCCTTTGCCATTTTGGACCCCAAGTGGAGGAGCTGGACATGGGGTGGCAGGGAGACCTGGTAAACCGATGTTTTCCCTGAGCAGGTCAGCAGTATTGGGCCCATATCCCACTCTGGAATAGTTTGAAGGGTGAGAAAAAAGATGATGGGGCAGGGCGGAAGAAAGGTTGCTCATCCGTGTAGCATGGGTTCCCCCCCTCATGCCACTCCCAGACAAGAAGGATTGACAATGGTTCCAGGCAAAAAGGTGGTATTAGAGATAGGGTGGAGGCACTTTAAGCACTTCTCCTCAATTTTCAAAGTTTCAAAAACAACATGAAAGGTAGGAAGCATTTGAGGTGCCGCTGAATTTTTCTTGGTAGGCAAATCGCAAAAGTTTACTCCCAGTGAGTCCCACAGCTTTGTGAAACAGATATTAAACACTAAAGCTTCTGGGAAATTACGAAGGACCCTTTTATAATGTTCTTGAGCTACTTTTCCCCCAAATTTGTTCCTGTGGGCTGTCAAAATAAAATTTAAATGTTCATATATGTCCTTTTCTATTGTTGATAATTCAGAACCCATCATGCAGGTGGCACAACTTGGATGGCGCAGGATATGCCTCACCAGTTAGGGCAGGATAATGGGTTGGAGTATCCCCCTTTTTGTCTTTACTCACCCGCTCCAGCTACAGGTTATCACTCCTCAGGTCGCCGCTCCTCCGATCGCCAAACTATCCTCAGCGCAGTGCCAATGCTTGAGGCCTCCGGAAAATTCTGCTGGGCCTGGTTTTCCATAAAATTTTAGAAAAATGAAAAGGGGTATGGCTGTGCTGGCTTGAAGGCAAAACCAGCGAGAGACTCCAAGTCAGAAAAAAAACAATTTAATAGGAGAGGAAAAAAAGGTAAAATAAAATAAAACACATGCAATGGTACAAAAGATCACTGATAGAGTCAGAATACAACTTGAAACCGTGGTGGTAGCAGTCCAGATGAAGTGGTCCTGTTGAAGCAGTGTTCCTGCAGAAAGGTCTGGTACCTCATGTCCTCTGGGAGTCCAGTGGGTAAAGCTGCCTGTGCTGTCCCAAATCCCAGATTATATCCAGGTAGGAATGCTTGGCTCCTCCCCCTGGGTGGAGCATCTCACAATGGGCTGATTTCATTTTATCAGTCTTGCAATGGGTCCTTGATTGCCCATTAAACAGAGATAGCTCCTGGAGGGAGTTACCTGTGAGTCATGCAGCAGGGCATTGATGGGCCATTAACAGAAGATAGTCTGGAGGGAGGGGGCAAGGGAAACACTGCCCAACCTAGTTTCAACATTTCATGTAGGTGGTGATAGAATACATTCTTTGGGCACATCTTACATTGTAACCTAGGGCAATGGCCTATCAGTCAGCTAGCCTCGCTGACCCTGACAGGTCACCTGAGTATCAGCCATCCCTGTTTGGCCACTGCTTATCGGTGTCCAGCCACCATGACCTTGAGGATGAGTCAGCAACAAAATAAAAGATGGGTACAACTGGGTTGTCTGAAAAGAAAAGTATTTTAATTTATATAAAAATAATAAACTGGGGAAGGTGAATACTCTGTATAGGATCAACCTCAGAAGGCACCTTGGGGTAAGAACAACAATAAATAAAAAGTGGGTTTGGGGGCAGGTATGAAGGTGAGGGTCCAGTCAGAAACTGGGAATTGGAATATGCAAAACACTGCATCATACATAGACCAGCAGGGAAAGAGAACTGGGAATATTCTGGAACTTTGTTCATACAAGGTAACTCTAGTAACATATTAACTTCTCATCAACCTTTGTACCCTTAACTTCTGCTCACCGTAATTTGGGTGTTAGTTTCTTAGCCTACAGGCTTGATTGCCAGGGCCTCAAGTTGATGCCTTCACAGGAAGGCAAGGGTGTCCCACTGTCCACCTTAACCAGCTCTGTTCCCACACATTTTAAGTAGTAATTTTGGGGTACTAATTGAGAAAGCCCAGTTAGACTGTAGTCATCTTCCTGTAGTCCATGGACGTAGGTGCTGAAGGGAAGAAATGAGGCAAGCAGTGCTGGGATTGGAACACATGGTCTTTTTTTCATTAATATTGTTGAGAGGCCATTGAATGGGATCAAAGAGAAAACACCCCACATGTTGTAATCATATATAGAACATATGCTGATAAAAAATATAAAAGCTTTTGCAAGTTTTTTTGAGATCAAAAGCCCTTAGAATCAGTCATTAATTTCTGCTCCTGAATATTTATCAAAGAAAAATGATAGGTCTGAGTAGTGTATGCTTATTTACTTAATTTCCAAGATCTCATGCCTGCTTTGTTGGCTGAAATATTGTCACAAAACCTTTCTATGAAACACCTTTCATTTCTTCATTAACTCTGCTGCAGCTAGTGTGGCAAACAGAAATGGACAAACTGATTCTTGAGGTTTTTTCCCATGGCATAAAACCTTTAAAATGAACACATATTGATGGAGGTCCTCAACCATGTTGAACAGTCAGAGTACTTGAGTTTTTGTGCCTGTTGACTCCAAAGGCAAAGCAAACAAAAATAGCCCTTATGAAATCTAGTATTTTGCAGAAGCAGCACAATTCTTGTATTCTTTAATATTGCAGATGGCTGAAATCAGATTCCTCATTTTTAATTCATTTAAAGAACGGCTGTACTCATAGGTGTTTAAAATAACACAATGAGGATAGTATTGATGATGCCTCAATCATTCTCTAAATAAACAGAAACTTTTAGTGCTTTATTGAGTGGATTGTTCTGTGTGAGAGAAAGACTGTAACCCCAAGGCTCCACTTACCTATGTCTAAATATTCAATTCTGGTGGGTTCCTAAAGGAGATTCTGCTTTACACTGCTAAAACAGACAGTGGCAATTTAAGAAGAACTGCAGCCAAATGTTAATAGCAGTGAGAATTGAGGAGGGACTGTTAAAATCAAACAAAAAATACTTTATATTTTTTTTAATTTTATTTTTTATTTTAATTTAAGCCTCCATTATTTTTAGATTTCTTCCAGGGAAATCTACCAAGAAAGTAGCTGAGGCATATATGAGGATGTTTGTTTTCTTTACCTGTTGGGCCAACACTCTTGGTATAACACCAGTGGGGCCTTCCGGAAAGGAAAACACCTCTCTTAAATTCAGCAGAAACTGAAGACTAGTAATTTAATCTGCTATCAAGCTCATAATTTGATTTCATTATGTATTGTATTCATGCAGTGATTTCATCATTCTGAGTCTAGTGATTTACTGATTTAATTTTAATTGTGACCCCAGTTTGACCATTGCATTACTCAGTCTTTACTTTTCCCAGTATGAATGTAGTATATCAGCACACTAATAGGTGCTCTTAAGTGAACCGAGACCAGTGGCTCCCAGACTGACAGCAGACAGCACTGTGGCAGGGCTTGGTGAGATCATGGCGGAGGCTGCCATGCCAGCTCCTGGCACCAATGTGTCCGCTAAAACCTGCTGAAGGTTGTCGTCATGTGTCCTTTTGTCCTCCAGCTTCCCCTGCAGGTCCACAATATGGACCTGCAGTGTTTGCACTAGCGCTTGCAGGGACTTGATTGCTGCTGTCTCCTGGCAATGCCAGGCAGCCCTCTCTCATACAGCAGCATGTAGAGGGGCACCCAACACCATGCAAACGGAAGATTTCTCTGTCCCTGGCTTGGATTTGGCTTTTGCCTGCAAGGCTGAGACCCAGTCTATGACTCCTTGGACACTATGCCAATGGTCCTTAGCCCACTCCATTCCAGACAAGAGGGTCTTTCTCTGAAAGCTTCTAAGAAATCCAGTAAGGGGGCAGATGGGTCCCTGTCTCACACCCCCGTCACAGCACTCATTGCTACTGTTTCCTCATCATTCTTGGGCAGAAAACTTTTGGGGAGGGTCGCACCTTAAATCTTACATTCTTTAAGTGCCTGAACTAAGCACCCCCCAAAAGCACACTAAAGATCTTAAAAACACAAACTGCAAAAAAGAGAGGACGAAACAGGGCTAAAATCTTTAAAAGGTATAAGGAAAAATTTATTAACAGAATTACAAAAGAATGATGAGAACTAGAAAAAAACCTTTATGAACACCTTTCCCCCCACCCCAACCTTTCTTACCTTCCCAGGGACAGTGCAAGTAAACAAACCATGGGATTTTTAGTCAGTTTGTTACTACTAAAGATCTTCAGTTCACTTAGGGAAAGGTGACGTTTTCCAGTGTGGTTTAGTTTTCATGAGTGACAGTATCGCCTAACCTGCCACAATGCTTGCCCCTCCCATGGGCAAAAAGCTGTCTTCCCAAAACAACTGTTTTTCCATGGGCCATTAGTTCATGGGGTTCAATTTTTAAGGATGTTGTAGCAGAAAAGCAAGGGTCTTCTTCCTCTATCTCTGAAAGCAAGTGTTCTCTCTCTATTCAAGCCTCTTACCAGACCACAACTTTCAGCACCCACACATTCCAGAGTGAGCACATTTTTCTCAAGGGCTGCAGGTGAATTCTGCATCCCTCCATGCACTTGATGAATTATAGGGAAATAGTTGGTTGTATTACAGTCCCCACTATGGCTTGCAGAAGACTCTCAGTTCTGACACTTGGACCACTGTGGTGGTGCAGAACTGTTTTATTAGGTTCTTATAAGAAGTTTATGTTATGGTTCATTTCACTGTATTCCCAATTCTGTATCCCTTTTGTGTTGTCTGTATAATAAGGTGTTTTGTGTCAGTCCTCCCACTGCTCTCCTGACTTGTAACATCCCCTCTGACCCACCCGTCCCTCTCTGGGGCAGCCTGTCTATCTCTCCAGGGGTCCCTCCCAGATTGCAAAATCTCAGGGAGAGGCCTTCAGGTGATAGGTCCCCTGGGGGGAATTCCTTTCGCTCTGTATTTTAGTGGTCCAGGGCTTGGGGGTGGGCACACCTTGTTACCCCCTGAATCCCCTGATTTGTTGTCTTGTTGTAACCCCCCTGGAACCCCTCCCCTGCTTATAAGGTAGTGGAGAGACACTCTCAGCCTCTCAGCTCCTCATCTCCTCAGTTCTTCAGCTCTGCTCTCTCTGGCCTCACTGGACTGAGGTTGGACCAGCTGTGGACTTTGGCAGCTGGCCTGAATAAACATCTTTTAACTTCCTAAGCAGAGAGCCAGCCTTTTCTTCTGCTGCCGTTGCTGTCACGACACTATTTGGCCCAGCTGAGAAGCCGAGCCAGCAGGTAAATAGCCTGCGTGCCATCCGAACTGGAAACATCTGTGGCTGTGTTGACCTGAGCTAGCCAGAGGTCATCTCCCGCCTGGAGTGAGGATGGAAACAGACCCAGAGACCACCTCCTTCCCCTTCCCTCCTTTGCACTGACCTTAGTGTTGCCATGTTGTTTTCCTAATGTTTTCTTCACCTTTTCTTTCTCTCTGATTTGGGAGAGAATTGGTGTCTGTAGGTTCATCTACTCTCAAGTTCTATCAGTTGAAAAGATTTTATAGAGTTCTGCAGTGATGAAAAGTTCATCTTGTCTGGGCTCCAGATCCGGGAATTGCTCACTGTGCCTCTCGCTGCTGATCACGCGATCCCGGCTGGCCCTGCGCAAGCGGCACTGGCTGTCAGCTCTACTCCATGCCTTTTCGTTATGCGAGGCACTGAAAAAGGAAAGCTGCTGCTACCGCTTTTGTTTTTCTGTCTGCAGCATGGTTGGCTAGAAGAGGACAAACAAATAAAGTCCATTGCGAGCCGTACTGAGATAGCTGTGGCTGCGCGGTGCCAACCTGGTAATGCCTCAGTCCTGACCACGTGGCCGCTCCCGGACTGTGATGGCAGCGGCCTCATAGTTGTTTGTGGTGCTGGGATGGTCCCCAGCGGCATGGCCTGCCAGCCATGCTGATACAGGGTCCAGTGGCCACCTCCACTTCCCAACAGCCCCCACCACCACCATCCCTTCAAGAGCAGGGAGAAAGAGAGGTTCCTGCGCTGTCTGTCTTTCTTAAATATGTCATCATAGAGGCGTTTCCAGCTTTTCTAATTGGCTTAGCAGTGTGCCTATTCTTAGAGCTAGATAGATTGGTTTTGCAAGGCACAGAGGAAGCTGCTAGCAGCTCCTCACCAAAAAAAAAAAAAAAAAAAAATCACTTTTGTGGCTGGCTTTTTCCCTCCTCACCAAAAATCAAGCTATTTAAAACCAACATATACCCCCTCAAAATATAAGAGTGGTGGACTCAGACTCATTCTGCATTTAGTTCAACACTCTTTGTAGCTGCTTTATACACTCCTTAGAGTGATTTTTAGTGCTCTCCAGAGGAGAGGTCTTAAGACAAAGTTTAATACCAGATATCCTCACTCGTGAAACTGAAATGTTTCTTTTCACAGCAGTTGTTGGAAAAGGTATTATCTCATGCTTCAATAACTGGTGATTTCTTTAACCTTATGATAGTGAAATACTCATCTACATTACCCAGAATAATACTGTAATTGCCTGCTTTCATCTGGAAAAGAAACAGATGTGGTGGGATGACCTCCTGTAAAAACACATCCAGACTGTATAATGCCAGGTATATACAAATCCCTCTAGCTCAGTCTTTCTATTTCCTAGATCCAGCCCATCAATGTTCCAGGTGATTAGTGACAAGTTGCCATTGTCTTCCTTTTGCTGTGAGTCTGCACCAGCATTACTTGTAGTTGCATCTGCAGTGAGGTCAATACAGCTGCTGGTGTCTGCATAGGTCAGTCCACTGCTGCCACCAATTAAAATGTCACGTTCCACTTTGGTGAACTGCAAGGAGTTATTTTAAAAATAGATGGCCAGGTATAGCAATGGAGAACAAAGACACACAGACCTCCTTGCTTGTCCTGAAGATCATTTATTGTAACAAACCAAACCCTTTTAAGTTCTAAAGTTAGCCAAACACACATTGGCTCTCTATCACTGCAGTGTCGCTGTCCATGCATCCCTTTACCCAGTCAGCTCTCTGATCATGTGGTGTCCTTGTGCCTCCCCAACTAATCACTGTTTCATGCACGAGGGATGTAGACACCAGGCATACAACCCGGTCTCTTGCTACAGGACATGATTTGTACCTCCCTGTTAGCTGAACCCTACCCGGAGTGTTTTCTGTTGAGCTAAAATGAGCAGGATTTCTTGTCTCCCATAGTCAGGAATGAAATTAAGCCAAATGAGGCAAGCATTGTATCTGAGAACCATTTATTGGTAACAAAAAAAAAAAAAACAAAATAAAAAGAAGTTACCCTTCTAAAGAGGGCTAGAAAAGATAGAGCAAGCAGAAGAAAAATGGGAGGGAGAGAGGGAGAGAGAGAAGAGACAAGAGGAAAAAGAGGGCATTACCACTAGAGGTTGAGGAGTGGTCTCGATGTCCGCAAGGTGGGAATTGTGGATGCTGCCTGCCTGTGGACGGCTCCTGTGGTGAGGAGACTGGACTCGAGGCGAGGGGGTGCTGTGTCAGGAAGTCCAGAAGCTTGGACAGAGTCGCAGTGAGAATCACAGTGGTGGGCAGGCTCGAGGCAGGCAGGATAGGACACAGGTGACTCAGGCAGGGACTCAGAGACGAAGCAGGTAGAGCTTTGGTCAGGGGCACAGGGAGGCAGGACATATGTGAGGGCAAGCAAGAGCTAGCGAGGGCAGGAGAGCCAAAAGGTAGGTTGGGGCCAGCGCAAAAACATAAGACTCAAAAGCCCCCAGAACTTGCGATGCTGTTACTTTTTATGCTCCTCAGTCCTTCCAAGGTCTGCCTGCTGGCAGGAGACAACTGGACCAGTCCAATGTCCTGCTGTAGTCCATTGGCAGAGACCTTTGGCCATCTTATTGCTGAGTGCCTCTGAAGAGTTTCAATGTCTTTCGTGCTCCCCTGCTGACTGCCTGTCCCATGTGAGACATGAGCTGGTTGCCAAAGTCTCCCCAGAGAAGGCTTTCCTCCATCTTCTCCTAGGTCCCTCATGGACAATGGCACATGTGCAACCCCTCCCCCACAGGCCTCTGACAACCAAGGTGGAGACCAATAAAAAGTAAATTGGCTCCTCACATCATCCTTTTAAATAAACCCATTTAAAGTATACAGAATTGTTTTATTCTGCCTGTCTGCAATGTGAGTTGTGCATTCTGAAGAGACAATTGACCTCAAGTGAGAAATTTGCAAGCGCTAAGTTATTGCATTGAAAAAAAAAAAAAACCAACAAAAAACAAGGTCTTTTTCACCTGATCGTGTAAGCACTATAAACACTTCAGTTTCTTGATAGAGAGAATTTCCGGATCAGAGGTGAAAAGATAGGATGAAATTAATAGAAATGCTGAAGTTTGGGGTTTTCCTTTTCTTCTTCCCTTTCCTGCTAGGATATAACTGAGTAAGTACAGTTCCACTGAGGGCCCATCTGGTGGCACTGTTTGCTGAAGTCTTTATTTTACAGACTGAAGGACAAATCCTACAGGGAGGAAAAGAAAATGAAAAGGATAAATCTTGCTAATGGAGCTTTTCATGTCACAGTCGTCAAGTGACATGGTCAAGCCTCACTTTATGTGCCTGTACCATCATGTTCTTTTCAGTCCCATTCCCAGTATTCTTTTTATTTAGCTTTTTTTTTTTTTTTTAAATTTTCTTTTTTCAATTACAGCAAATACCAGAGAACAGAAAACTATCTATTTTTAAGTAAAGTGTGTGAAAATCTACAGATATATGTGTATGTATTGCATACTCTTTTTTTCCTATCAGAAATATGGTAACACTGAGCCAATTAAACTTATTACCATTCCTAAATAGGAGCTCAAAAATTTGAAATGCAGATGTGCTGAACACACAGCTTGAAATCCCTTATTTATTATTTCCTATTTTATACTTTAAAAAACATTGAATATGCTCCTACTTGGAACTGCTTGTGAAGACACTTCTGCTCTTTCACACTTTATGCAAAATTAAGAGTTAACATATCCCTTTTCCTTGGAGGGAATACAGACCTTTAAAGTCACTGATATTACTGAAATTCAGTGACATCACTTGAGATAGTTGGTGGAGAGATTCAGGTGCCTAAACATGCATGTCCAGGGCCTTTAGATGTCATGGGGCATCCAAGACTTTCCTGCTGAAAAGATACAGGAAATCTGGGGCACCCGGAATCCCATTGGAAAGCCTATGGGCACCAAGTGGGAAACCACATGGGATTATCTAGGTGTTACAAGACCTTTGTAAAGTCAGGATGCCTCAGTCTTTGAGGGGAAGGATTCAAAGGCTGCTCACCTCCGTGTGGCACTGGGCTAGGAGCTCCTTCCAGCTTCCCCCCGTGGTGTATCCTCCTGTCCATTTATTTCATGCTGCCTTTGACATTGCTAGGACCCCATGATTCAGGGGAGGAAAGAGTGGTAGGAGTTTTCTGCTATTTAATAAAATTGCTACAGCCAGAGCCACCACAGGGGAGGTTGGGAGCTCATGGATGTGAGGAAGGGACAAGAAAGAATGATGGAGACCTCCACTTCTGGCAGCAAAAGCTCATTATAGCATTTTGTTAATTTGAATCTCCACCTTTTTTTTTTATTATTATTATTTTTCTTTCTTTCTTTTTTTCTTTTCTTTTCTTTTCTTTTCTTTTCTTTTCTTTTCTTTTCTTTTCTTTTCTTTTCTTTTCTTTTCTCTTTTCTTTTCTTTTCTTT
>JANEHK010000032.1:9253601-9272122 GCA_025960845.1 Tachycineta bicolor
TTCTCTTTTCTCTTTTCTCTTTTCTCTTTTCTCTTTTCTTTTCTTTTCTTTACCCCCCAGAGGGCTTTGGTGCTCTCTTCAGCAGGCCAATTGGCTCTTTTTCAGGTCCTAAACCAGCATCTCTCTCCCAGGTATGATGTGGGAGTTTTTTTGTCATCTCCCTCATCATGGCTTATATCCCCTGTGGATCTACTCACCAAACTTTCTGGTGCTGGGTGAGTCATGTGGATTTTGAAGATGGGGTTCAGCTGCTTTTATGTGAAAAGCATCCCACAACTAAAATTGCAATTAGGTACATTGGGACATTTCTGAAAGTATTAGAAAACTTTGGGCATCCAATTCCAGATGAACACTTGTGAAAGTCTTGTAGTCCTGTTCAGAAAGAGACGTGATAGCTCAGCCTATCCATATCCATCTCTTACCTCCATATTCTCCCACTAAAATACTTCCAGTTAAGTAGGAATAGATGTTATTTATGGTCGCTATGGAAGTTTCACTGAGTTTAGGATCCACTTCCTAATCAAGCCATTAACTTTTAAAGATGAAGCAGAGAAGAGCACAATATAACAGCAATAAAAATAATTAGGGGTGGAAATGAGTCTTTGTTACTGTCTGGGAATTTGCAGAGGAAACCTGAGTTTTGACATACACTGTTATTTTCATGCTGCACTGATATTCAAACTGATGGTTGCTCAATGAATGTCACTTTTCTTCCAGTATAATGTGAGACAAATTTGCACAAGATGAGAATATTTACGTGTTCAAAATCCAGATTTCCAATTTATTGTAAGAAAGGAAGTTTGTAATTGAAAATTAATTCATAGTGTAGTAATAGACAATTACTGAGATACAGCTTGTGTTTATTGCTTGAGGAATTTTACACAAGATTTATAACTAAACCCAATTACCTATATGTGTAAAGAACAGTCTAAAAAGATGAAACTTAATTAATGTAGAAGCCTTCAAACATTCTTTATCTCCTGCAAATAATCACCAACCTAACAGTAATTAAAAAAAAAAAAAAAAAAAAAAAAAAAAGAAAGTCAGCATGTTATTTGTGTAAAAAAAGATTATAGAAAAATCCCCATATTGTACACAATTCTTGTCCTATTAGTTTTGCAGAAGTGTGGTACCACCACTTTACTCCAGAAGACTAGGAGGTGAAAATTGGATATAATGCTTGTGAAATTGAAGTCAAGTAGGCACAATTTTTTTAAAAAAATATGCAGGTATATTTCTGCCTCTCCCATCTTCTGTACCTGCTCTCCAGACCCCTCTGAAAACCCCAGAAACATGGTAGTTGCATTCTTCATGCAGAGAGTTCAGGAGGAGTTTCCCATGATGCATTAATTCCCGTTTGTGGGGAAAAGTATTTGACTCTTGACCCAAATTAGAATCAACATCCCGATCAGAGCTCTGACAAGAAATTACTAATGGCATCAAAATTACACTCTTATACCCGAGGCCACTCCTGAACCCCTTTCTCCTGAGCTGTAGTCATTCATTAAAAATACTCCCTTGGGACAAGTTGTATTTGTGGGAAGAATTTCCCTGCTCTTGAGAGGACTATGAGGTACCTTGGAAAATGTTTATCTGGAGTGCTGTGTCCAGGTCTGGGATCATCAGGAGAGAGAGACAGGGAGCTCCTGGAGCAGGTCCAGTGGAAGTCAACAAAGAAGATGACGGGCCTGGGGCATCTGCTTTGTGAGGAAAGACTGAGGGAGCTGGGTCTTTTCCACCTCCAGAGGAGCCCCAGCTGAGAGGGGACCCCATCCCTGTCTGTCCCTGTCTGCAGGGAGGGTCAGGGCAGGGCCCAGGTTCAGCTCCAGGGGCCCAGCAATGGCACCAGAGGGATGGGCAGGGACTGAGCCCAGAAAGTTCCACCTGGAAACAAGGAAGAACTTCTGTCCTGGGCAGTGACTGAGTCCTGAACAGAATGTCCAGAGAGAATGTGGAGTCTCCCTCGCTGGGGATACTTCAAACCCCTCTGGACACAATCCTGTGCCCTGCGCTCTGGGATGGCCCTGCTGGAGCAGGGAGGTTGGATCAGATAACCCCACTGTGGTCCCTTCCAGCCTTAACCCATTCTGGAATTTTGTAAGATACTGAATATTTTGCATTTCAAAATGCAGTTTCAATACTTTTCTGCCTAACAGGAGTTTTTAAAAATCTCAGAGATAAAGGACCTTAAAGACATAAAGCCAAAGAAGCCTTATCAACTAGAAGTCTCAATATCAATTATAGAAGATAGTTCAGGATATGAAGACCACCTCAACATAGCCAGAGCCCCAGGGCATTGGCCAAATTAAAACAGTATTGAGGAATGGAAATGTGAAGCCTCTTTCTCCAGAGTCATGGATTGTTGTCCACACATCAAGAACCAATTACCTGCTGGGTTCAGACCTTGAAAGATTCTTTCCATGGACTTTGTTTCTGGGGATCACCATTTTGGTTCAGATTTTGGGGGAAGCTTTGAGTCTTTCAATTTTTTTTCCCCTTTGTTTTGTGACTCCCATACTGAACAAATCCTGGTATGGTAACTGAAGGGCCTTTGACATTACCGGGTGCTATCAGCTTTTTTTCTTTTTTCCTCTGTGAAACTCAATATTTTAGACTCTCAATGACTGAAACTGAGATGTGGGTTCAAGATAAAATATGGAAGACATGTTCAATGGTCTGTAGAAGTCAGGTAGGATAAAATAATTATTCCTTTTCTTTCCCATTTAAAATCAGTGAAATTCAACCTGTTAACTTTACTCTGTTGGTGAGTTAATATTTTATATTAATATATTTAACATTCATATTTAATATTAATATAGTAAACATTTTTCTCTCTGTCCAAAAATCTGAACAAACCATTTAAAATGAGGTGGGTAAAATTTTTCTTTTCTTTCTAATTGTAATGAACACAATTAACTTTTATTGGGTTTTTTTTGTTGTTGTTGTTTGTTTTGGGGTTTTTTGTTGTTTGTTTGTTTGTTTGTTTGTTTTGGGGGTGTTTTTTGTTTTTTGTTTTTGTTTTTTTTAAGACTTATAAGACTGATATATGAATAAGTGGATTTTGCCTCTTACTTAAGAAGATTAAGATCTCCAGTCCAAAACCTGGTGAGTAAAAATGTGGTCATTGCACAGGAGTTTTGCCTCCAGGCTCGAGGAAGAAAAACAATGAGAATTGCAGTAATTTTCACCCTGGAGTGCAAAGAATCTGCAAATTAGTTATAGAAAGAGAAGTAAGTGTGTGTGAGTGGAAATTTTCTGCTGATCTTCCCTCTTAAAATTATTTATGAGTCTAAAGAGTAATTAGAATGGGGAGAAAAAAAGCCACAAGAAGATTTATTGGTCTGTTAGTCTAGAGCTTGGGGTTTGTGCTACTTTTTCTGGAGCTGTAGCAATCTTTGGGTTTATTCTAGGTGCTGGGAAGGCACCTAAATCTTTAACACTTGCACCAAAACAGAATTTCGTGCTGAAGTGACCCAGGAGAGTGAAAAATATGCTAAGGGGAAGTGTAGTCTCCTGTGATAGTTTTCTGCATGAAATGTGTGAAAAGTACAGCTCCCCTGTGGAAGTCACTCTTCCCCTTTCTCCTGCGTAAGAGGGGAATCAGGACCTGATGGCAGGACAGATTTGGTGCTTTGTGAGCAGTTTTGGGAACAAAACACAAAACATGTGCGTGGGCTATTATGCACAGACCTCTTGGGTGAGTTCTCAGCACTTGATTACACTTTAATTATTTTTGTAATGCAAAAGTGAGCCTGCTTTCCTGAGGAGAAAGAACTGCTTCTATTAATCTCTCAGGTTATAGCAGGGGATCAGCAATTAGCTGTGTGCTTTCTATTCTGTTATAATTATTAATAATGAGTGGCCTACAGGAGCCATGTTTTCCACAGCAAATCCTGTTCCATGCAGCAGGTGGATGGGTTGTTTCAGTCACAGTCTGAAAGATGGATCCAAGGCAGTGTAAGCCATGCTGAACAGAGCAGAGCTTGGGCAGACAGCTCTGGCTGGTGCATCCCTTGTGATGTGGTTGCACCAACAGCACCAGTCTTGGGAGCAACACAGACAGGTTTAGAGGAAGCTGACAGCAGACACAGCTCACAGCATGATCAAAGAGCTTCCTTCTTCAGTTTCTTTCTGTTGCTGCTATTAGCAGCACAAGTGGTCTCTCCAGCAGTTAAAGGTGCATTCACCCCCTTTCGGAGAAAGCAGAGGGAGTGCGTTTTGGGGGTGGATCACAAGTGCTGGTCCTGTTAACCCCCAGTCATCTGCCAACAATCAGTCATGGGGTGGATGATATGTTGCAGGTTGGACTTGATGATATTGGATGTCTTTTCCAATCTCAGTGATTCTTTGAGATGTACTCTTATTACAGCACCATATTTGAAGCTACCAATGGCATGCCCCAAATTTATTCAGCCTCATTTCCAGCCCAGATATCTACAGTCATGTCTCACAGCAATCTCAGGGAAAACTCTTAATAAATATTTCTCTTTTTTTTTTTTAATAGGCAAGACCCTTTCTTACCACTGTTTAACTGAAAACATGCAATTACTCTGAATTTCTCCAAGAGAGGCTGAAGTGCCACTGGGCAAATAACTACAGTATCAGAAATTGTATATGTTTGGTCTGAAAAATGCCACATGTGCAAAAGTGATTTTGGAAACCATATTTTTGACACCTTCATTTGGCTAGAACATGCCTCTTTTTCTTGAGGCATTGAGTTGATAAATTTTCCCTTTATCAACTGTTGCTTGGTGTGAAAATTTAATTTGTGGGAAAGAAAATATATATATGACCCAGTAACATACACATACAGAACAGACTGTGAAATAAATCCTCAGTCCTAAGTTATCTGAATTTTTTTTAATCTGATTTTTTTCTTCTAAGAGTATTTTTGGCAAGTGTTTCTGGGCCAAGTAACTTCCCAGCAAAAGGGAGAATTTAATAACTGTAATTTTATTAAGGAGTCCTGCTTCTATTTGATAACTTCTGCTAGGAAAAGAGCTTTACAAGATTAGTGTCCCTCTGAGCAATTAAGTAGCAGGGTCCCCTAATCTCTGAAGTCATACACGAAACAAGTAGAGTAGTAGATTTTGCTTCTCTTGGATCATAACAACTGTTTATTGCTTTTAATAAGTCTGAGTTTTCTTGGATCTGTCAGAATGTCCTTTTGTACTAGTGTTAATGGGAGTAATTCTAACAGTCCATGGTGCTGATGAGGTGAAATCAGAATTATGACTGATGTATTTTTAATTTCTTGCATCGTGAAAGAAAAAAGAAAGCCTAGAAAAACTCAATGGAAATTCAAACTCTGTGGATTTCTTGCTCTTTCACAAAAACATGTTGTTTTAAAGTTTCAGCTTTATAGAGCTTCTTTCAATTTTCCCATACAGAGCATGTTTATAGTGGACTTGCACTGTTCAAAGTATTTCAGGGCAGAAAATCACTCACATTGATATTTTTGTTTTGTTTTGGTGAAGCTGTGGCCAGCAGGGTGGGAAGGACCTGCCAAGGATGTTTCCCCTCACACAAGTCAGGCAGGATGTTCCCGAGGAGATAGAAAGTGTGATGTGCTGCATCAGTAGCTTATCATATGCTGCTGTATTTTGTCAGGAGGGTCATAACCCAACATGTGACAGTCAGCCACTTCAGTAATTCCTGAAAAAAAAAAAAAAAAAAAAAAAGAAAAAAAAAAAAAAAAAAGAAAAATAGGAACAAAAGTTGTGGTGGTTCTTTTGAGATAACAGACGACTGTCAATGGCAAAAGGCAGAGTCTGCTCTTTGTCCGGGGAGGGGGAATTATAGCTTTATTTGGGTTCCAGCCCCTTTAGCTCTATTAGCTCCTTCCCCCTCCCCATCCCATGGTGAAAGAGGTCACCCTGCCTCCATCCCAGGGGGCAGGGCCCAGAGTCAGGGACAAGCCGCTACCCAATCAGGGATAAGGTGGGAGTGGAACAGAGCTGGGTTACATTCCAGTGTGGGGCATGGGCGCTGCCAAGCAAGGACAGACCACGTGATACAGTTTCCAGGGAACAGAAGAAATGTTACAAAACCCAATATAAAAATTAAATACCATATAAACCCAATTAATGCACTGCAACAAAAAGTAGTGTGAATAATGGAGCTCATCATGAGTGCTCTTCTCCATGTTTTCAGGGAGCAAGAAGGGCGACTCCAGCTCTGTGGACTTTTGGCCCTGGGAAGTTGTACCACTGTGTCCAGCTTCACTTGATCAAGGGACTTCATCACCTTACTTGTCTGGGCTGGAAAGGTGCTTGCAGGTGGGTTTTGGCTCAATTGTGTTTACTTTTGCAGCCACTTGATGTCATCCACTAGTGTAACAAAACTGTGTGTACACAATTATTTTTGTATTTGCTTGTGTTTATAATATACATAGGTAATAGGAATAATTTCTTGGAGTCAACAACAGCCTATCATTCTTCCCTTCACTGTGCTTTCTGTGCTTTTGTATGCAATGATTTTCTGTGGATATTCATAGATTTCTGTAGCCTTTTCTAAGCATCCCCCAGCTCCTGGAAACTTTCCCCCAAAAGCCAACACTCTGGATGAAGGTGGGCTGCCCTGGAAGAGTAGATATGTTTGAAAACATATTTTCACAGCCATCAAAAAAAGTAACTTTCATGCAGCCTTCAAAACTTGTTTTTCTTGTATGATGCCTGGGTAATACCTGAATGCAAGGTATGTCCTGCCAAGCAAAGTGTGTTCTCTTGGAAACCTTGTGCAGAAGCACACATTTCTAAAGGAATTCAGTAAGGGACAGAAGAACCAGGCTATCAGAGAGAGGGGATTTCTCACTGAATAGGCCTGCTAGCTCTGACCTCTCAGTCCTGAATCTCAAGGGAAAGCCACTCTGCACGCTACTCCTTCCAAACAACCCCACACAAAATTGTTTGAAAAATAAATATGTGAATTGGAATTCAAAACTGTACTGAACACTAAAAATACTGGCTTGAGGTGTGAAAACACTGGCTTCAGGTGTGCTTTGTTTTCCTCCTTCCTTTTGACACTCCCTACCCTTCCTAAAGGTGATGAATCACCTGGCTCTGCCTTTACCCATTAGAAGATTATCCCTTTTTTTCCCTGTGAACACTAATTTTTGCTGTGCGGGTACCAGTGATGTTTTCCCTCAGATGATTTAACTGCTTACCATATCAAGTGTAACATGGAACACTTTCAGATTAAGAGAAGAGCCTGTGTGTCAAAAAGCTGGGCTATTTCTCCATGCATGGCAGATACTACCATTCCCTGACCTCTCACTAGCCCTTAAAAATGTAGAAGAGCTCTAGGACCATTCTTCCCAGGGCCTATGCTTCATGTCCTGAGGATTATGGCAAGCATTTAAAATGCAATGATTTGATACAGTGATTTCAAATTAACTAATTACCTTTCAGTCTGGCATGAAATCTTGATGAAGGGAACAAAGAGCTTTGTTTCAAGGTGGCTCTGCTGACCCCACTGGGAGTGCTAGAACATGAGTCTGTGAGGTTGAACAGTTAAATATTGCCTGTGGGGTAGCAGGCAGTAGATGTGACTAATCTCATGTCAGGACTGGCCTGGCCTTTCCTACTTGTACAGAGAATGAACTCTCTGTCCCCTGCAAATATTCTCCTTCCAGCACAGATTTCTTTATGCATTATTTGCTCTAGGAAGGGAATTTTAAGGTTGCCTTTTTATTAGATTTTTTCTTCATTAAAGAGAAATGATGATAAGCAGAGCTCTGCAGAGGGTGAGGAGAAGGACGTACAGTTGGTTACTCCTGATGTCATCAAAGGAAAAGGAACATCCCATTGTCCCTCCTCTGAACGTCACCAAAGGGAGACAACCAATTAATTGTCGCCAGTAATGTTCCAGACTAAATGTTACAGGGCTCTGTGTGGCCTTGTGTTGCCCACATGAATACAGGACCTATCTTAGGATGTGTGGGGAAGAGAGTTGGGGAAGAGAGTGGAACTTATGGTGGCATGCGGCATAACTAATTGTGGGCATGATCAACTAATTGGGTGTTATGGGGAAGGACAAAAGATGAAGAAGACTGTGCCACAGTGTCTCACCCATCCTGGCGAGGAATTTGCCTCCAGGAATAAGTTTCCCAAAAGGTTTGTGTGAGGCTGTGTGCTATGGTTTCCATCAAGTTTAATGGTGTTTAAAATGTAACTGCTCCAACAAGAAGATATCACTTGGTGAATTTTATGCTGAAGATTTCCATTAAATCTCTATAAACAGGGGTACCTGCAATTGCTGTAACTGTTTTTTATGCTTGCAGCTTAATACCAGAAAAATTAAAAGTGCTGTAGAACTGAAGAACTGGAAAAATGCACATGGGAACATTCACCTCTCTGGGCAGAGGGCTAGTCCAAGCTCCACGAAAGCACATGAAAAATTCAGCTTCAGTCCTTGGTGACATAAAGGTGGGCTAGGTCACAGGATCACAGAATCACAGAGTCACAGAATGGTTTGGGTTGGGAGGGACCTTTGAAGTCCCTTAGACCAGGTTGCTCAGAGCCCCATCCAACTTCTCAGCATATTTCAGAGGATTCTGACCTATATTAACCATAGAATCAGACTTGAGGCCAGTGCTAGCCAAATTAATCAATTTTGACAGGGTTTGAGATTCAGACTGCGAGTTCTTTAGAAGGAGCTGCCTAAAATCAACATTCAGGTATCTGATCTGCAAATATAACACTATGTTAAATTTTAAATGGGAACCAAAATCATGATTTTGATATCTCCATTTACACACAAACCCAAACATTTAAAAAATGTTGAACACAAGCCAGCTCATGTAAAAATCAGCAATCATTGGCTCTGAAAATCCACCTCTTCTTTCTCTCTCTACACTGCCATGATCTTCTTTTCACCTGCTCTGCTTGTTTTTCATTGCATTTCTTAATGAAATTTATTAATGCATTAAAAAAAAAAAAAAAAAAAAAAAAAAATTACACCCAGACATGCACCATCTAAACTTCAGACAAACCACTTAGGTCTTAAAACTCAAGACTTCTCAATTCTAGGAACATGCTTTTTTAATGTTTCCACAAGCCTTCACAATATCTCCTTTATTTACATTTTACTACAGTCAGAGCAGATAAAGAGAAGATGACTTGTAGCCATGCTGTTTTTCTCCAACAAAGAATTCACCAGCATTACTTAAGCTGAGGTCTGCAGACAGCAAATGATCCAGGATGTGATCCCTAACTAACCTCCAAAATCATAACAACCCATACTGTTCCTTTCCAAATAAAAATTCTGACACTAATAAAGTGTGGTGTTGCAGGAAATTTTTTGACTCTTAACAGTGATCCACTGCTTTGAGAGGTTTGGTAAAGCTGCGAGTGCCTTGCGTTCTATTACATAATCCTTTATCTGTTGTGTAATTCAGAAAATATTCAGGATGGATAATAATTGTCATTTGAGGTTATTTCAAAAATCTGTTTTAATGGGAAAACAATGCATTTAATAATTTTCCTTAAGAAGCACTAGATGTTTCAAAGTTATTTATTTTTTAGCAGATATTCAAGTTCAGTGTGTGCATTTATGTGTGTGTGTGCGTTTATGCATGTGTGTGCAGTATTATTTTCTTATTACATAATTTTTTGGGGAGAGAAGATGAGAAAAGAAACTATCCTACTGTAAACATAATCAGTTTGAGAGAAGGTTTAAAATTAAAAAAGTAAACTGAGAACTAGGACCTTTCTAAACTTACTTAAATAGGAAAAAATATCTATTTTATCTTTTATTATTTTAATTTAAGATAATTTGTGATTAAGTTTATTGCATTTATCTCAAATGGCAAACATGGGGTGATGATACATACTGAAAAATACCCAGACTCTGGTGATCTAATTTGATGGCTAATGTGATTACATCAGACAAGCTTTGTCTAAAATCTCTGTGCCTTCAGAACATGCAGTGATTTCACCATTACTCAGAGTCTGGATTAATTTCATCCATCTCTGTTTCTTCCTGGAATTTAGCAATGCCCTTTGTAGCAAGACTGTTCTCATCACATTGGTGTTCCTTTATACATGTTGGCCTTTGATAATATTCTTGTTTTCTGGATAGTCTCCATCCATTTGAAGGGGATGCTCTGAATTAATTAGACTTTTATTGTACTGGTTAATTCAAATCACAGAGCTCTGAGCTCTTCCCAGACTGAAACAGATTTTTTTTTTTTTTTTTTTTTTTTTTTTTTTTTTTTTTAAGTTTCAACGTTGAAGTTGAATAGTCAGTTGCACAGCCTAATCTGCAGTCATCTTTATAAAGAATCATAGCATTGTTTATGTTGTAAAAGACCTCTCAGACCAACAAGTCAAACCATTCCTCCAGCACTGACAAGCCCAGCACTAATCCACATCTACATGGGTTTTAAATGCTTCCAGGGACCCAGACTCCACCACTGCCATGGGCAGCATTTGCCAGGGCTCGACCATCTCTTTCAGTGAAGAAATGTTTTCTTACATCCAGCCTAAACTTTTTGTCAGGAGCCAGCTGGTGCCCCACACTGAACAAGGATAAGGAGAGGCAGGACCTCTGCAGTACTGCCCCTGAAGTTATGAAAGACTTCTTCTGATGTCTGGGAGCCACACAAAATGTGGTATTTGGGTGTGGAGAAAAAAAGGGAAAAAACCAGGAAAAATCAATACATAGAAATTAATGTGCCTTTGTGAAGATTCAAAGCAGATGGGGAAAAGGTCAAGGAGTCTTTGTTGCTAAGTGCGTTTCTATGACAACTGCAATGTGTATATTATGAGTGAGCAGTCATTTGTTCCAGCTGCTGGATCATTAAAGAGGCTGCCTTTCCCACAGAGCTGGGAATGTTAGTCATGGATGATTTGCTTTTTGCTTGCCCCTCTGCAAACCGAGTTTCAACAGGTAGGACTCAGCCCGTATGTGAAAGCTTCAGCCAATCGGAGCTACATGACTACACCACAGGCCTGGATGAGTCTGGATGGGTCTGGATGGCAAAGCGCTGACCTTACAGGATGCGGGGGGAGCTTTGTAAGAAATCCTGGGATAATAATTAAGATCCAATTCTGCAGTTCAGTCTGTACCCTGATGATGAGATACTCTATGACTCCATGATTCTGTGCTGTGTTTGGATGTGTTTCTGTAGGATTTAAGGCATGACTTAAGAGATGCATGTGACTTGTCTCACAGCATGTATGAACGCTTACAAATTGTTTCGTTATTGCCTTAGAAAATGTTAATTAGTTATAATGATGGTAGAAAACTTCTTATTTTTTCACACATTAAAATAAAGGAAAAATCTGTAAGCATGGTTTCGACCATTGCTTCAACAGCATGGCAATGTGGTCCAAGAAGTGTTCGTGGTGTGGTGGGCTGACCCTGGCTGGGTGTCAGGCACCCATCAAAGCCACTCTCTCACTCCCTTTTGCATGTGGACAGGGGACTGAAAATGTAGCAAAAGGTTCATGCATTGAGATAAGGACCAGGAGAGATAACAAACCAACCATTGTGATCGTCAAAACAGACTCAGCTTGGGGATATTAACTGAATTTATTACCAATGAAAATTTGAACAGGATAATGAGAAGGAAAACAAATCATAAACACAGTTTCTCCCACTCCTCACTCCTTCCTGGGCTCTGGGTCTTCTCCCTCAGCAGTCCAGGGTGATGGGAATGGGGGTTATAGCCCGTTCATCACACATCATTCCTGCTGCTGCTCAGGGAGAGGTATTCTTTCCCTCCTCCAATGTGGGGTCCCTCCCATAGCAGGCAGTTCTTCATGAACTTCTCCGGTGTGAGTCCATCCCATAGGCAGCAGTTACCCATGAGATGCTCCAGCTTGGGTCACTTTTCCATGCAGCCTGATCCTTTGTGCACGACTTGCTCCAGCATGGATGTTATGACCTTATTTTTAGAGAGATGCCTCTACCCTCACTGAAGTACAAACAACACCTTATCCCAAAGCCAATAGTATGGATTTTATTTAACAGCAAATAAGAGTGAGAGAGAGAGAAAGTAAGAAAAAAGAAAGTGATTGGGAGGAGGGGTGGGCAGAGTAGGAGAGTGAAAGAGAGACAGATTAAATAGAAAGAAGAGATATCACCACACATGGATCCAGCAGTGTTCCATTGGTCCTTCTTCACGCTAGGCTTCTTAGTGGTGGGAGTCCAGAGCTTGTTCAAAGCTTTTTGCTATTTATACCTTTTATCAAACAAAGGAATGAATACTTATTGCCTTAACTAATAGTCCAAGTTCCGGGAATCCCTATTTTGGTAATATACTGGGGGGTGAGGGATTGTGCTTCAGTGTTTATTGGTGGTTGCAGATGACATCTGTCCTATAACTCAGGAACAGATAACAACCCTGCCTGGCCAATTATATGTGTACAACCAGTTGCATCTCCACACAGTATGCCACCATGGGGACCCTTCTCTGGGTATATTACTCAGGATATACCAGCCAGGCCTCACCAAGACTGGAGCCATAACCATTCCACTGCTCCTTTCTATGCTTATCTCATGGCAAAATCTTTCTGTGGTCTTAATAGTGTTTGAAACAGGAAATCTGTGATTTTTAAGCCTCTACAATGGGTCCCTCACAGGGTCGCAAGTCCTGCCAGGACCCTACTCCAGAACAGGCTTCATATAGGTTCACAGTTTCCTTTGTGGCTTTGTGATCTCCCTGCTCCAGCCTGGGCTCCTCCAGGAGCTGAGTTGGATCTCTGCTCCTCCCATGCCCTCCCTGTGCTGCAGGGGCACAGCTGCTTCACCATGGACTGCTCCAGAGGCTGCAGGGGAATCTGAGCTCCAGGGCCTGGAGCAGCTCCTGCCCCTCCTTCTGCACTGCCCTGGGTGTCTGCAGGGCTGCTCCTCTCACCTGTTCTCATTCCACTCTTCTCTGTCTACAATTAAATCTGTGCAGTATTTATTTTCCCTTCTCAAATACATTGTCTCAGAGACTTTATTATCACTGGATTTTCTTGGCCTTGGAAATAGTGGAAGCTTCTGGCAGCTTTTCAAAGAAGGCATCCCTGTAGTTCCCCCCTCCCCCGGCCAAAATCTGGTCACCCAAACCAAATGCAGTTTGAATTTTTGGGGGTTTTGAATAGTTTTTGACTAGTTTTGAATAGTTTTTGAAGCTTTTCTATTCACCTAATTTTACTATTTTTCCCGCCAATGTCTGCATTTATAAAAAAACAACCAAGCACAAACCAACCAAATAACACAGAATCACTAGAATGGGGGTGATACAGAGTCAATATCCACTGCTAGTTGCATTGAAAAACTTGAGGTAATATTTCTGCTCTGTGACTGGTGAATCTGGGAAAGGTGACAGCTTCAGTGTGTCTGGCACTGAAAACTAGGAAATAAACTCTCCAACCAATATGCTGTGTTAGAAATCTGACAGTGCTGGATGCATGGGGAGTTATTCTCAAAGCATCTATCAGATCAGGTTATACCCATGAAACTAGAACCTGTTCAGCACATTTCTGTTACTTTTTCATTACATGTCCTGGATGTATACGTACTATACATAATTATTTCCATAATACATAATTATTTCCATTAACTTATTTTGATATGAGTCTTTTGTGGGTTTTTGTTGCTCCTTTGGGGACATTCTATTCCTCAAAATTCACTTTTATGGCCCTGGACGCTCTGATGAACCTTTTTTCCTTGAGTGTATCTCTATTATGTGGTTATGATGCACTTCTCTTATCACTACTCTATCTCTGTTCTCCAAACTAACATATCAGCGAGCACATATTAGTCATTGATGTAAGTAAACAAGGAAGCATTAGCTGGCACAAGACTTATTAGTCACAATGTTGGGAGTTAACACAAAGGCCACATTAATCTCTGGCATTTGCGCTTAGCACTGTGAGGTACAAAACCAAGCAATACCCACAAACATAGGGATTATACACAAAGTGCTAAAAAATTTTACAAGATCTTCCCTAAATGCTGCACGGACTTCTTCCTAAGGAGGTTTAACCTGCTTGGTAACATCTCTGAGCCTGTCAGGCTCTGCATGTGGCACATGCAGTGCTTCAGCTGACAGCCGGAACATGTGCCCTTTAATGTTCAATATAACCTCTTGTTGGCTTCTGGCTGCTTGTACAGTTTGTCATTCTTCCAAAAGTGTTTTTGGTGTGTTTTTTTTTTTGTTTGTTTGTTTGTTTGTTGTTTGTTTTGTTTTAATGTTTGTTGTTTTGGGGGTTTGGGTTTTGTTTGGTTTTGTGTTTTGTTTTTTGTTTTGTTTTGTTTTTTAGGTTTGTGTTGTGCAGAATTTTTTTTTTTGTTTGTTTTGGTTTTGATTTGGGTTTGGGGTTGGGTTTGGGTTTGGGTTGGGCTAGGCTGGGTTTTTTTGCATATATCAGTGCAATAGAAAACATTAACTTCTACTTATTCATTAAAAGACAAGGGAAAGGCACGGAGTGACAAGATGTTCCCTGGAACTCACTGCTTCTCTAGACTAAAAGAGAAGACTTTTCAAGAGTTCTTTTTGATCTTGCCTAGGAATAAAAATGTCTTCAATAATTTATAAGATTTTCTTTGGAAAACTGTAGTGGTGCAAGAGTTGTTTTATTAAGTTATTAAGTTATTTTTGTATGATTTATATGTTATTTTTGTAATGGTTCAGTCCACTGTACCCCCCTGTGTTCTGTAATAGTTTCCCCCCTATGAGTTGGTTATATAACCAACCAATATAAGATGTTTTATGCCAATCATTCCTTCCCTGCACCTGTCCCTGTCAATCCCCCCTCTCTCCTCTTGGTTGCCCTGTCTGTCACTTCGAGACCCTTCCCTGGATTCTGGAAAGATCCAGGAGAGGCGTCGAGTGATAGGCTGGTGCCTGGGGAATCCCCTCCTCCCCTCCTGTGATTTGTTAATGGTTCAGAAGTTGACACCCCTGTTACCACCCCCGTGTTCCCTGGTTGGCTGACCCATTGTCACCACCCCTGGATCCTCCCCCGGTTATAAGTGGCCGTCAGGCTTTGATCTCTGCTCTCTCTGGGCAGCAGTGGTCTGAGGTGGAGCTCCTTGCTGGACGCCCCTTAATAAACTACCTCCTACCCTGCCTAAAGAGAGACGACCCTTTTTCTGTCACCGCAGTCGCAGCTCCATCGGGTGCACTCGCTAGTGTGGGGAACCAAAAACCCACCGGGAGGAGGTTACTCGCCCTGCCTGTAACCCCGACCGATCCACGCTGTGGCGGTGCAGAATTGAGCTAGCCTGCGCGCCTGCCAGGCGTGAGGGGACACTGCCATAGAAAACTGCCTATGCAAACCTCTTGCCCCTAAGAAATCAAATTAAGAGGGATGGATATGGGGGAAATAGCTTTATGTAAAAAACATTAAGAATTTCTGAACCTGCATGACGGTAGATAGGACATTTCCACTTGCCATTAAAATATTTATCACCACATGAGAAATAGAAGTTCTTCCATTGCCATGATTTGCTTTGAACAGGCAGTAGAGTTAGTGTTATTTTGTTGGGAAGTTCAGTTTCGGACCCTCACTGCAAGAAGAGCATTGAGGGGCTGGAGTGTGTCAAGGGAAGGGAACGGAGCTGTGGAAGGGGCTGGAGCCCCAGGAGCAGCTGAGGGAGCTGGGAAAGGGGCTCAGTCTGGAGAAAAGGAGGCTCAGGGAAGATCTTCGGGCTCTGCACAGCTCCTGACAGGCATGGGCAGCCGAGGGGGGGGGCGGGTTTGGGCTCTGCTCCCAGGAAACCGGGACAGGGGGAGAAGGAATGGCCTCAAATTGCACCAGAGAAAGTTTAGGTTGGATATTGGGAAAAAATTGTCACTGAGAGAGTGGTTATTGTTCAGGATGGTGGTGGAGACACCATCTCTGGAAGAATTCAAGAGCCATGTAGATGTGACATTTGGCGATGAGATTTAGTTGTGGGCTTGGCAGTGCTGAGGGAGGAGTTGCACTTAATGATTTTAGTGGACTTTTCCAGTGTTAATGATTCTATGACCTATGCAGTGGAAGTTGTAATAAAACCAGGCCTTCACTATAATGAAGTCTGGTCATAACTTGCTTAACAACTTTTGTCTTTTGACAAAGATTTTGCTTTCTTCTGCACAGATTTTTTTTCTTCCTCATGCTTTCCTTGTTGCAGCTAGTGGAAGAACAAAGCAAATCATCTGCTCTGTGTTTTAGATTCTGTCCCTCTTGCCTTGCTTCACCATATGGAGTGACAATGGACTCTGCTATTCAGATCTTGTTTTGTTCTTTGATAAATATGGGGAGGGAGGTATTTATTAAATTCAATCAAGAGTGTCAGGAGCAAGACTAAGTATCCCTCAGTGATTTAGCATCTCTGTGGTTGAGTCTTTCTGGAAGAACCCCTGCCCTCTGAAGCTCTTTATCCCTCAGTTTAAGCTCCTCACAGCCTGCCATAATGCATTTCCCTATGTCACTTCATGTAATTTCAGTGATGCAAAAAGAGTTTCATCTCCACTTTGTGACTGCAGCCTGGTGAAATAATTAATTCCATTAGTGACCTCAGCTCAGTGCCTGTGCTTGTAGATTCAAAGATCTGGACTCACATCTGCACTCAAATTAGTACAGATAGAGAAACTTAACACTGCAGTGAAACATCCCCAGGGTAATTCCTGTATTGGGTCACTTGCCTTTAGAGAATTGGAATAGGAGTTGTGGGAAAAGATGAGGGACATCTCTGCTGATAGTGCTTTTAAGGGGGAATTGGAACTAGCTGTACAAAGATACAGAGATAGGATGAAAACTAATGTATTTCTATCTCAGTTTCAGATAGAATCTGCATTTCAGATCAGCTTGGTTTAGATACTTTCTATTCCTGTGTGGAATGAGACTAAAACATCAGATTTGGAAATTAAGAAATAAAATATGGGGAGTCCTCCAGAAGATGCTGATTTCTAGAGTCTTCAGGATGAAGTCAAGTTCTGAAGTCTTGTCACCTGCTGTCAGAAAACAACCTTTCCAGGTGGTTACATCCAAAAATATGTGAAGAAATTTTATTTCTTCTTCCAGTTTTCCTCTAGCTGACATGTCTTAGGTGACACAGTCCTGAATTTGATGGTCGGCTTCTTTAAAAATATTGGAAGCACTTTTAATTTTCCTCTGTTCCTTTTACAAGCACTAATCACAGGAAAACCTTGATTAGAGTATGTAAGTCTTTTACCCTTGTTATAAAATCAGATGCCTCACAAGTACTGACCTCCTTCACCTCTTTGTACTTTATAGTGGAGAAGAACTAGGCAAAAAATCATATTTATGTTGTTCCCAGTGTAGCTTAGGGACATTTCAGCTAGCTGAATATGAGCTGCTTTGAGCCACATGCAATGCACGTCTCCTGTCACACAGTTCCCCAGATGCGAAGCCTTAAACTGCACACATATGTGGGACAGGATAGCAGCTATAATCTTCTCAGAAACCTTTTTTATTTACAGTAGGAAGTTACAGCTTAAGATACTATATTTTCCACTCTGTAACTGAACCTCTAACTACAACCAGTTCTGAAATGAAGAGAGTGGAAGAATTAAACACAAGTCAAAGTTATAATTGACGTGTCTCAGGATGGAGCTAAGTATTGAATGCATAAATGTGAATAATAACAAATATTTGCAAGGAAACACCAGTTATTTCAAAAGGCATATGCTGTAAAATGAAATTCTTTTCAGTTCAAGGAAACATACAAGAAAAGAAAGCAAATCCTCAATATATATGAATCAAAATTTGCATATTTTTAAGTTATTGATTTATTTCTTTTGCTTTTTTTACCACTGCAGAACTCACAGGTTCAAGTGGAAATATTTGAAAAGCGCCAAAACCAAAAGAGACAAACCTACCAGACCATGAAGGAGTCACACCCTCCTCCCCCTCCAGGTCATGCGGGTGGCTTCAGTCAGTTCCAAACCAAAAAGCTTTAAAAGTGAATTAGCCCCTAGGAGTTACAAGAGCAAGCTGTAGTAGCACTAATTAATCCTCAAATCAGAGTGAACCAGATCACAATTCTTAGGGCATTTGAGAGCAGCCATGCCATGAGGTGGAGGCTGAGCTTCAGGGGTAGCCAGGAGGGACCCAGATCTTCACCAAGCATCTACAACTCCATCCGGCTTGGCAGGTGTACCCACAACATTGAGGGACAGCCGCTGGAAAAAGTGCCTGTCAGTGAGGCCAGAGGTTCTGGGCATGGTGTCTAGCTCACAGAGTATTTGGCAGCTCTTTGGGAAACCCTCAGAACAACCTCCTTAAAGGACAGAGCCAACAGGTTGGGAAAAAATTGCAAGCTGCCAGCTTGACAGGAAGGTAACCTCAGGAAAAATGCTTTGAATGTCATAAACAGCCCTTACATTATTTGCCCTTAACCAGTCTTGGTTCATTTTTTAAAAGGAGAAATTTCAGAGCTGAAAAGATTTACAGCATTTATTTTGTTAATTGCTTACCTTTTTATCGATACTCAGCTCCAGGGTCTACCTTTCCTGATTTATTGCATTAAATAAATTGTGACCTTTTTTTTTTTTTTTTTTTTTTTTTTTTTTTAAT
>JANEHK010000032.1:9272222-9341401 GCA_025960845.1 Tachycineta bicolor
CCCCCCCCCCCCCCCCCCCCCCCCCCCCCCCCCCCCCCCCAAGCAAAAAACAAAAACAAAAACAAAAACAAAAAAACCCCAAAACCAAAACAAAACAAAAAGCTGTAGGAAGGTCAAGGAAATTCTCTCTCAATAAGACTTCTATCAAAGAATTAAAATAGACCTAAGGTCAAAATAGCAGGAAGGAAAGAATCTTAGTGAAACTAAGGATGATGTTTCACTCTTCAAAATTAAAACTAGAAGTTGTTTTCTTTTGAGTAGTTAATAATCTTTTCATTAACCCAAACACAACTTTTTTTCAAGATTTTGTGAACTTTATTTGTGCACTTCTGAGCCGTAATGTGCTTGAGAAATGCAGACTGTCACTGCAGCTTGTTAACCATTTAGGCAGAGTTTTTCAATTATCTAGAGAGGGTAATTATTTACAAAACTATTGCAATCATAATCCTTGCCCACCTCTGCTGATATCAGTATGAATTTAAGCTCAAAATGAGAATTTTTATTCTGTGTATTATTTCCTTTGTCTCATGATTATCAGTTTCTTTTACATTAAGTTCAATGCATCTGCACATCACTAGAAAATCGTCATTTTTGCTGTGATGGATCTCAAAAATATGTTCCTCACAACAGTCAAACTTTTGGACACAAAAATAAAATAAATGTTTGCCATGATAGGTCTCTTTTGTTTTGCAGGCTGAAGCTCTCAGGGCTGTAAATATGAAAAGAAAAAGGTTTTAGCTGCTGATTTCAATAATGTGCTTCCAAGAAAGAGTGTTTGCAAAGGAGAAGTTTGCTGCCATTTCAGGGACAGAAAGAACAGGGAAAATGACCCATAAGGACAAAGTGTCATTCATACTGAAGCAGTTAAGAGCTGAAGTACTCTACAGTAAGAGTATGTCTGTGAAGGTCTGAAAAAAGTAAATAATGAATAGTGAAACACTGTGATTGAATTAGGATACAGCTGACATGGAAGAAATGCAGGCAAATCTTAAAACCTCTAGGCGTTCAGTGCTCAAGGCCAGGCTTTGTCAAGTGTTCAGGGCCAGGCTTTCCTAGGCAGTGAAAGGTGTCAAGGTTAGAGGGGTTGGAACAAGATGATCTCTAAGGGCGTTTCCAACCCCAACCATTCTGTGACATAATGATTAAGAAATGAACCTTACCAAAGCTCAACCACTACTTTTGTTTCCACAAATTTTCATGAAGATCTTGCCACTTCCGTGGTGTGTGTTTTACAGTATTTATTCTAGAGTAATGAAAAAATAGCAAAAATATTCATTAATGAAATTACAATATTCGATACCCCAGCTGCTGATTAAAAATTTTAAGATGAAGAATGTAAAGATTGATCTTAAAAAGTCTCATGAGTAAAACAGATTTTTTTAAAAAAATAGTATGTATTTGATAAGTGTTAATTTCTGCAGGAAGCATCAGAAGGTTGCAATAGATTGGACAATTTCTGATGTTAAATTCTGCTGTTAAGAGTCAGTATGTAAACTGGTAGTAATGGCAGCAATGATTTTCCATGCTCATAAAGTCAATATAACATGGTTATTTCACTGACAACGTAAAACACATTTTGGAGAGAACAAAGTGATATTAAGCCACACCAGCTCACCATCTGACTCTCAGGCTCTCCATTAACTATCTTAAATTAACATTTAAATATCTTCAGCATGTTTAAACAGAGAGCTAATTAACCATCCAGTACCCTCCGACTTCCTGTGTCGAACAGGAGCTAATGATTTCTCAAGTGTCAGTGGCTGAAGTCTTACAAGTTTAATGGGACATTTGTGATCTTTTTTCAGTTTTAATAAATTCAGGGGAAATGTCTTTTCGCAGAGATTTGTGGCTACAGTCACTGGGGGGAAGCAAGTGGTTGCCAGAAGAGAGGAGGAGGTATTCTACCACCCGTAGGAGGATCAGTATTTTTGACAAGAGGAAGGTGGAGTTAAGCTAAAGAGTGCGGGAATTTCACTGAAAGAGTTCCTTGGAATAAGAGCAGGGGTTGAAGACATCCAAATGCAGAAGAAATTCTGGAAGAGTGTGGGACAGAATGTTGAGGGCTTTCAGCACATTAAATAGCAAATAGATCTTTAGGAGTTTTGTATAAAAGGAATTCTTGACTTGGTGGCTCTCCAGTCCCTTGGAAAGTCCATATGACACCTCATTGCATCTTCCTGTATGTTCAGGCACATCTTGCACGTGCTACACTCTGGCTTTGAGCTTTAACAACCTTGTCATCTCCAGAAGCATTCTCAGCCTACAACTGCAGCTAAATGCAGCTTTCAAATAAAACCAGGATCCTAACTAAGTAGATTTCAGTACAAGAAGGAGAACAGAAATTACCTGTAAGAGTCTTCCCTGTCTCAGAAGACATGATATGTTTTCTGTCTCTTCTCCCATGCTGTCACAGTGCTCCAGGGTGAAATCCTACCCTTTCCTGAGCCAAGGCAAGGTTTCCTTTTGAGTCCACCCAGCCAGAATTTAACCTTTAAACATTGCCTTTAGTTGTGTTTGTTTCCTTTTTCCTAGTCTTATCACAGAAAAAAAACCCCAAAACAAACAAACAAACAAAAACCCCTCACCCCCTCCAAAACAAACAAACAAACAAACAAACAAACAAACAAACAACAACAAAAACAAAACCCCTCCACATTAAACTCAGTTACCTTAATTGCAAAAAACACTCAAATAATCAAACCCCAAAACCATAAAACAATAACACAAGATAGTTTGGGGTATTTTCACATTTTTATCCAGAAAGTCCCAGCTGAGGTTTGTTCTCCTTTTATCTCCATTTTATCTCCTGCAATATAAAATGAAAGGGTAAATTAGGTGAGCATGAATTTGGGGGTTGAATGTTCAGAAATATACTCTTACTCTTTGCAGTTGTGTCTGCAAGACAATAGCATTAGCGTGAAGCAACATGAATATATCTTGGCACATCCCCATTTAGTACAAACTTACTTTTCACTGTACTCAGTGGAGCTATGAATGCATTAAAATATCTTGGAGTTCATTCCTATTTACATCAACATTGGACAATGTTATGTGGAAGTTCAAGAACTTGTTGAACTTCTGTTGGTTTCTACATTAACTTCTACCATTTCAATTGCATCTTAAAAAAAAAAAAAAAAAAAAAAAAGAGAGAGAGAGAGAGAAATATTAAAAAAGTAGAAGTAATATTTCTGTTCCTACTCTCCAAATGAATGGCTTTTCACTGGTAGCTTGGTAACCCTTATACAAGATGATCCAATACATTAACAACTCCATGAGTAAAACCCATTTTATACCAAACTGAATCTCTGAACTGTGACATAGATAAGGGACTTGTTTTCAACATTCAGAGTTTTATCTTGGATATCAGTGTTGGGTTATTTTTAAATGCCCCAAGTTTGTGGATAATGAAGTGAACTGAAAATTCTAATTTATTTTGAAAATCAAGTGCAAAAATTCAGAGAGTCAAAAAGCAAAAGCAAAAACCTAGCTCTTACTTGGGACTTCAGAGGACACAAGATGCAGTTGCAGGTTTTACTCAAACCACTGCATGGGTCAGGTAAGGCAGCTTGGTGTTCCTCAGCAGATTAAAGGTGCCTGTAAGGGTTGTTTTCTGAAGGCACAGAGTTTTACAATAGAAAAAAAAAAAAAAATCCTATATACTTGGTATTGTAATGATAACCCATCAAAAAGTCCCGTTGTACCACAAATACAAAGGACTAAGCTTGTTTTTTATGCCTTAGGCTTTTTCCACTCCTGTAACCAGTCATGTTGTTCTTTCTGTTATGATTTTGCACTCTTTTTTCTGTTCCTTGGGTTTTGATTTTTATTCCCCTGATGTTTTAGTTGGAAATATCAAAGAGGATATCAGGCAAAAGTGCTAGGAGTCCTGTGTGGATGATCAAGGAGCTCATGGGAAAACTCAAACACAAAAAAGGAAGCCTGCAGAAGGTGGAAGCAGGGACAGGTAGCCTGGGAGGAATACAGAGATTGTCTGAGCAGATGGAGTCCAGGCTAGGAAAGATAAAGTCCTGGAAGAATTAAATCTGGCCAGGGGCATCAACAGCAATTGGAAAAGATTCTATAGGAATGATGGTGATTAGAGTGAGATAAGGGAAAATGTTCTCCCTCTCCAGAAGGAAGCAGGAGGTCTCATTGCTCATGAAGTGCTCCAGCCACACTGCCCAAATTGCAGAAGACAAAGGCAGGAACTGAGATAATGAAGAACTGCTCACTGTCAAAGATTAGGTTTGAGACCATCTGAAGAAGCTGAAAGTCTATTAGGGTCTGATGAGATACAACTCCAGATCCTGAGAAAAGTGGTGAAATCAATAACTAAGCTGACCACCATATCTGAGAAATTTTTGTCAAGTGCCTGGTTCTGCAGGTGGGTCAGGGCCATCTCAATCACAAGGCTGGGCAGAGAATGACTTGAGAGCAAACCTGGGAAGAAGGACTTGGGGGTGTTAGTTGATGAGAAGCTCAACATGACCCAACCATGTGCACTGGCAGCCCAGAAAGCCCCAAGTGTGCCCTGGCCTGCATCAGAAGTGTGGCCAGCAGGTCAAGGTGGGAAGGGATTCTGCCCCTCTGCTCCTCTCTGGTGAGGCCCCACCTGCAGTGCTGCATCTTGCTCTGTGGCCCCAAACAACCCCATGGACCTGTTGGAGCAACTCCAGAGAAGGCCACAAAATGCTCCAAGGTCTGAAGCACCTCTGGGAACAGGTGGAGAGAGCTGTGAGTGTTCAGCCTGGGGGAGAGTCCAGGGACATCTTAGAGCCCCTTCCAGAGCCTAAATGGGCCTAAGAAGAAAGATGGGGACAAACCTTTTAGCAGGGCTTGTAGCCATAGAACAAGGAGAAATGTGTTTGAACTAAAGAGGGCAATTTAGGTTAGATATAAGGAAGAAATCCTTTCTGTGAGGGTGGTGAAGCCCTGAGATTGACCACAGAAGCTGTGGCTGTCCTGCCCCTAGAAGTGTTCCATGCCAGGCTGGACAGGGCTTGGAGCATCCTAGGATAGTGGAAGGTGTCCCTGTCCATAGCAGGGGGTGGAACTTGAAGAGCTTTAATGTCCCTTCCAACCCAAATCATTCTGTGATTCTATAACACTGGAATACTTTTAAAGTTAATCCAGATGTAAAAGAGAATGGGAGCACAGCTTTGAGGGCTTTGGTGTTTTTTTGATTGATTGCTTGTTTTTAGTTTAGTTTTGGTTTTGTTGCTATTGTTTTTTGGGGGATGTGATTTTGTTTTTGTCTGTTGTTTTGTTGTTGTTTGTTGTGATTTTTTTTTTTCTTTCTTTGCCGTACCGTATATCATTACTTAACACATTACATGTGTTAAGGGCACAGGCCAGCTGATGTGCCCAGTTATTTAATTTCTGTTGTGTGCATAAGCTACTAAGAGCAGAAATGCTACTTTGGCTCTTTCTGTTTAGGGAGGAAAGAAAGTCAGCTTCCATTAGCCTATTAAAGTGCTGATAGCTCTTTCTGATGCCTGCAGAACTGTTCAAAGAACAACTACCAGCACACTGATGTGCTAATAGAAGCTAATAGATAACACTTTCTATGATTTTTAGATACAGCTGGAAAGCATGATTAACCTGTGTCCTGTTTAAGTGTCTGGTGCCCCAACACTGACTGGGAGATACAGCTTAGGACCTGAATATGCACTGAACAAAATCCAATAACTGAGGCCTGTCGGTGTGAACTGTGAAAATACTATGCCATCATATTACTCTTTCATAGTTTCAAGAAATGTGATTTAGAACTCTTTTTGTATAATAAGACTGCAATTTGAGTAAGCTTTTCACTTCCCATCTCTGTATTCTGTTATTTATTTGCTTCATTACAGCAATGCAGAGGACAGGTGTTCTTTCTTTATGCGTAGACGCACATAAAAATACAAACCACTTTGAAATATTCTTGTACTTCATTCTGTTGCATGTGGTAGACACACAGACCTTTGAATAAACTGGCACATAAAGACATCTGCCCTTTGAAATGAAATGTTACCTTCAGCTCCATGCGGTTAGCTGGCAGAAGTGAATCAGAAGAGGCTGTGACCGAAAAGATCTGTTTAAAGGGAAAGTCATGTGGAAATAAGGGAGTTCCAGTCATTTGGACACATCTGCTGGGTCTGGCTGTTTGCCCTTTTACCGGAGAAGAAGCAGTGGTCGCCATGGAGGAATCAGCTAAGTCCTAAACCAGGGGGGAAATACGGGATTTAATGATACTGCTCAAAGCACAAAGACCAGCTCTGGAGACAGGAAAATTTATGTGCTTGACTCATCTGTGGAATGGGGAGGAAGGTTTACAAAAGTGCTTGGGTGTCTTCTCACTTAACTCTGCACAAAAACATAATGCATAATTGACACAGACTCAGAATGATTATTTTTGAAAATAAAACCCTCAGAATCTCTTCTTTCTGGATGAGGAACTGAAAAACATAGGTGACACCAAACTCCTGTATTTTGTTGTGCTTGGTCCTGATGAATGCTTAGATAGTCTGAGCTACCTAAACTTTATTCATGCACTGCACTGCATAGGGGGCAAGTAGAAAAGCAGAAGAAAAAAGGTGACAGTCAACTCCTGCTCTTGCTCTGCCTCTGCACACAATATAGTTGCAAAGAGCTTGAGCCAGCCAGCACTGAGGTGTTTGATCTAAGCTCCCTGCACTTGAGCTGTGCACTCTTAAAAGAGCACAGCCATTGAAATCTAAATCACTGTGGATTTTATATTTCAGAACACACCCTCTTGACTCGGAAACTAAGTACTGACGATTGATAGAGAATGGGAAGTCCAATTTGATGATCAGAATTCAATTTTGTTCAGGTTTTCCAAAAACTTACATACCATTTCAGGAATGTTAATAATTTTCCACTACAATAATCAGGTTAAAAGATCATACAGACAACTCATACATTCACAACATGTTTTACTTGCAGAGAGTTGGTTGAATCTCTTAACATAAGCAGGTTTAATCCCGTCTCCTGTAATCTTCAAGGTTCTGTTTGTTCCTGCCATGGCATCTTAGTTGTCAAACTAGCCATGCTAATTACGTCTGTTTTACTCTCTGTCTTGTGTATTCCCACAACTAAGGACACTTTTAATTGTGATATCAACTATTTGCTTAATTCATAGAATCAGAGGATCATAGTATGGTTTGGTTAGGAAGGGACCTTAAAGACCATTTAATTCCAATTCCCCTGCCAGGGAAAATGACACTTTCACTTGACCAGGCTGCTCAAAGCTCTATCCAGCCTGGCCTGGAATACTTCCAGGGATGGGGTAACCAGTTTCTCTGGGCAGCTCGCTGCAGTGTTTCCCCACCCTCTCATTTATCCTGATGTTTAATCTAACTCTTCCCTTTTACAGTTTTATGAGCTTGAGCCAGATACCATGGGAGTTGGCTCCAGATTAAAACAAGCCAGTCCATATGGGGGTGTCCACATGCACCTCCTGCTGTGATCAGTGGTGGTTTAGAGCTCAGTTGTTCACATGCAAATATCCAGAACTATCTGAGGCGTCCTCAGGTGTTAGACATCTAACTGACTTCCAGAAATGGTCCCATATAGCATATGCCACCCTCCACAAAGGGGTTCTGTGGGGAGACAGGCTGTGGAGAAACACAAAATGCTAAAGGCAATCTAACCCTTGATGTATTGCAGCTGTGTTAATTATTCAAGAATGGGAGCAGCCTTGCCCTCACAGCTATGGGTGTCATAAAAGAGTAAATTAGCTGGTAGGGAATCAGTTGGAGTCTGCTGCCCATGCTATGAGGAGGAAGGGACAGGAGGTTGTGTGAGGGACAGAAAGGGTAAGATATCATATAAGGGACGGACAGGGTTAGGTGGCTGTCCTAGGGACAGGAAGAAGTGAGCTGGAAGTGCAGAAGGAAGAGAGAGAGAAGGAGAGAAAGAGCTGTAACTGTGTGGAGCTGCCCTTGGAAGGCTACAGAGAAAAGGTATGAAAGACTTCTAGATAACAAGGTGCTGATATTTGAAGATTTCTGAAGTTTTACAGAAGCACTGTGAATGCCATGGCCATCTTTTTTGTCCCCAGAGACATGCACCACGATAACTAAAGCCTGATACCATCACTAGTTCAGTGGGTGGCTCAATCTACACTGAATATACAAAGCAGATCCCTGTTGACCTGTGAACATCTTCATAAAGGTGTCTTAATCTTGAAATAAATCTCAAGCAGATTAGACTCAGTCTTTAGAAACAATAAGTAGATTGTGAACTCATTATCTTCTGAGTGTTAAATCCAAAAGATTTTGAAAAAGAAAACGTGCTTTTTTACTCTTTCATAAACCAATCTGTACTTAATTACTCACTTGGACCTCAGCCTCTAAGAATAATTTCTATAGATATTCTGACAGTAATTATCCTCCATAGGGAACTGCTTTTGTTGTCTTAAATTTTTATGGAATAAGATTACACCCACACTGTTTCAAGGGCAGCCCTAACGCCTAATTTGCCAGCTGTCCTCAAGGTCTACTGTCACATGGGGCTAGTCGTTAGGTTTCAGATGACCACCTGGTACATGAACAGGGAAAACCTTTAATTTGCCAGCTAAGTTGAACTGCTCTCTGGTGCATAATAAATGGGTTTCAGAAACTAAGATACAGGCTGTCAAAACCTGCTACTTCTCTAAATGCCCACAGTTGAAGATTTATTCCCACACCAGCTGACTAGTTGATGGAGAGAAAAGACATAATTCTTGATCTCAGGCTGCTTCTTATTCCTTTCTTCTTAACCCTGAACACATCCATAAGTGAACTGTAAGGTAAAGAGCGGACCTTACTATGCACATTTTCTTTTTCTAGGCTATTCACTATCAGTGCCTGACACAAATGAGTGGTTTGTGCTTACAGGAGATGACACAAAATTGTAAAGAATTCTCTGTTTAACAATAATTCTGATCAAAATGTCAAAAGCTTATTCATGGTTTTGTGTCAAACCTTGGAAATAATTGGCTTTTGTAAGGAGACAGCCATGATGCAGCGGTGGTTGCCTGGGCAATTTCAGTGTCAAGTATGAACGCCTCTGTGGAGTTTAAATACCTTTTCTTTAAGGCCAGGTGAATATTTGCCATTTTAGTCCATTCCTCCAATAAGCTCAATCTTTGTGCCGATTTGTAGCCAAGGCACAAATTAGGAGACACTCCTGCTTTGCAGGGCTGGCACGGTGACAGCTGTGTCCCCAGGGAGCTGTCACAGGCATCATAAAGACAGGAGGAACATGCAGTGCATCCCAAACTCCTTAATGCTTAGGGAGAGAACAGTAAGGTTTCCTCATCCCATCCCCATTATTTTTGCAGGATTACTTGCAGTCATACAGTCTCCAATCTAATTGGAAAGGTGCAAGCCTGAGGCCCTCGTCTCTTCCCAGGTGGCAACTGTTGCACAGGCCAAGCTGTTAGAACCCTGAGTGAAGACATCATTTCAGTGTGGAATGATGGGAAAGGAGGAAGAATGGCAAAAAATTCCATGGTTTACTTTTTCAGGGTACTCAACTATCAATTTATGTGTGGTTTAAAGAAAGTAGAAGTTTTGGCTGTCCTCAAAGAATCATATAATTTTTAAGGTCACAAAGGTCCTCCAGGGTCATCAAGTCCAACTATTAGCGCAGCACTGCCATATTCTCCACCAAGGCACGTCCCCAAGTACCACAAACACACGCACATTCCACCACTCCCATGGGTGGCTTCTCTTCATCAATGCAAAACCAGTACCTCTGGACAGCCTGTTCCAGTGCCTGACCACTCTTTCAGGGAAGAAGTTTTGCTAACGTCCACCCTAATCCTCCTGTACCACAACCTGAGGCTATTTCCTCTTGTTGTGTCACTTGTTACCCAGGAGCTGTCTGAAACCTTCTTTGAGGGAGTTGTAGAGACCAATAGGATCCCCTCTGAGCCTCCTTTTCAGGTATAAAATATACCTTTAATAGTCCCAATTTTTTGAAATTAAAAAAAAAAAAAAAAATTAAAAAAAAAAATCCACCAAGTGAAGTCGGCTACTTCTCTTCAACAATTAATTTACAAATATTTCAATTCTCTCTGATAATGAGCTTGATGCAGATAGATGTAGAAATTATGAAGAACACCAAGATGATGGTAAGAGTTTGGGTTAACAGGAACATGGAACGATCAAATTCAGACTTCTGTTGGACCACTAGGAGAAATGAAAGGATGAGAAAGAACTTTGTACAGATTGATTAAAAGAAAAACTACTATAAAACTCCAAAGAAGAGGGGAAAAAAAAAAAAAAAAAAAACACTAAAAACCCAACCTGAAAAACAAACAACCACCCTGAATGAATAACAAGCTGCAGAATAGGATCAGAAGATCTCCTTGATGCAGGGAACTTCAGTGTTCGTAGACAGTATTTTTCATCAGCTTAAAGGGGATAAAAGCGGGCAAATAGCTAGAAAAGGATGATGATTCATTAGTTTTCCTATGAGGCTGGAAAGAATAACTAAATATACCTGTATTTACTATGAAAAAAAACATCTATGGTGAGTTGACCCGGTGGATGCCGGGTCCTCATCAAACTGCTCCAACACTCCTCTCCTCAGCTAGATAGAGAGGAAGAAAATAGGATGATAAAAAGTTCATGGTTCAAGGTATTTTAATAAAGAAAAAACTAAAACATCCCACAGAAGCATGGGAAAGCAGATTAATCCTTTACTTCCCATCAGCAGGGTGATGTCTAGATGCAGAATCAGAGAAGCCCAGAAAAATCTGGGTTGTAAGGGACCTTTAAAGGTGGTCTTGTCCAACCCCTTTTGTTGAGCAGGGGCCATTTTAATCAGACCAGGTTGCTCACAGCTCTGTCCAACCTAGCCTTCTTGGGAAGTCAGGCTTCAGTATAGGTAAATTCAGCTTCAGAATACAAATGTAATAATGAAAGACTCCCTTATCCTCCTTTCATCTTGCTTTTTTTCCTTTTGCTGAACAGATGACATGGTATGGAATATCCCCTGGGACAGTTTGGGTTCAGTGTTCATGTCTGTGTCCCCTCCCAATATCTTGCTCATTTCCAGGAGAGTAGTCCAGGAGAGATGTCCCTGATGCTGTGCCAGCGCTGCTCAGAGTAGCCAAAACAATGGTGTGTCATCAACATCCTTCTGGCTCCTGTTGCACAGAACAGTACTAGGAGTGCTGCTGTAGGGAAAATTAACTTCATACAAGTTCATCCATAACAAATCATGAGGTAAAACAGAAAATTACAGAGAAAGGTTGTCCCTTAAATTCATAAAACTACACAAGCTGAGCTTAGCAAATCCAGTGAAAGCCAAGAAGCAGTGGTGATAGTAAAAGGTTAGAAATGGAAGGACTTGTGTTCTTGTCATCACAGGTGGTCTGTTCCTTTTCTCTTTTTTATACTCACCATCACAGATGCAGATACCTGTAATCACAGGTACACAGACAAAACCCCTCCTAAGTGCATTTTTTAATACAAAATACTATAAGAGAAGAATGTGCCAAGTTCATTTTTAGCAAAAAAACCCCAAACTCCCAGAAAAATAACATTTCAGAACTCAAAAGATGTAAAAGGCAGTTTATTCTTAATACAATTTCTTTCACAGGATTTTTTCAAGGACAGGTTATCTGAGCTGAGAATGCAGTTGTGCATTTTCAAAGGGACCTGTGCTGTGCCCGAGCTCTCACATGATCATCCTCAGCTGTGTGTTGCAAAGGGGATGTGCCCACCTCAGCAACAGGACAGCTTTGGCTGGTATGACTGCTGCTGCTTTCATAGCATGTTCAATGCCCAGAAGTCATTGCGGGGTCTTTAGGGGGAAAAAAAAAAAAAAAAAAAAAAAAAAAAAAAAAAAAAAAAGCCTTCAAGATGTCAGACATGATGCTTGGGTTTTAAATTATGTGTTGGGTGAATATGGGAATTAATTCTTAGGAATATTTAGGAGCACCTTATTGCAGCACTACGTGGCATGAGCATTCACAAAACCTTTTCTTCACAAAGAAAATTGCTGCTGAAGGGATCAGCCCTAATGGAGTAATTGACACATTTGCAAAATGGAAGAAAAACAGCCCATTGATCCTCATCTCACTTACATCTACAAAGCAGCAAAAAAGTCAAGCTGCAGATTGCTGTATTAGCTGGAGAAGAGCTTGATTTGCATTCATATCCATTTTGGAATAACTGTTCTTATTGGAATTCTGTCTGACTGTGCAAGGTGAGATGGTTCAATTATTTAATCATGCCATCACTCTCAATTTGAAAGGCCAGTGCTAGAGCAAATGTGCATTCTGTTTAATTTATGCCAATACTTAACCTAGTTGGTCTTTCCCCCGTTTGCATGTCTTCAGTAATGTATCAGAATGTAATGGTTATTTCCTCCATTTTTATATCTGTCAAATTTTATGAGTCTCATATTCTGTGGCTGGCTCTGAATATGAAAGCTTTGTTCACCTCTATGTGCTTTACCGCTTTACCACAGACCCAAAGATTCTGGAGCAGTGACAGGAAACAGAGATCCCTTTAAGTCTGTCCCCTTTCATATTGAGAGGCAAAGATTTGCAGTTTCATTATACATCTGCAAGTAATTTGTAAATACTTGTGCTGGCTGATGCTTTCCATAGTAATTTGTTTCATTTTGCAAGCATGCTAGCTTCCTGTCAATGTTCTAGTGACCGAAAACCTTTCAAATAAATGATTTCTCAGCCTGTGCTAGCTTAACAGCACTTTTGGTTTCTCCTACAGACCTAAGAATTCTTTTCGATGGTCACCTAAAGTTTGAGTCTTCTTATAGATAGTAAAATGTTAACAGCAGAAATCAGTTAGTTGGAAAGTAGTTAGGTAGTTAGTTTTCCTAGAGAATATCCTTTACTCAAAGTCTACATAATCAAATGTCACACATAAAAACTGAAAAAGGTAAAATTGAGATATGTTTGGAGAAACATCACAAGTGTTATTAAGAAAGATTATTTGTTTCCTGTATGTAGCTATGAGGATCCAAATATTATTTGCAGAACCACAGAATGAGTCCCCACAGGAGGGACCAGAGTGGGCTCATTTGCTCCCAGCTCCCTGCTCAAGCAGGGCTCTCCCAGAGCATGTGGCACAGGACTGTGTCCCAAGGGGTCTGGAATATCCCCATTGAGGGAGGTTCCACACAGCCTGTTCAGGGCTCAGTCACTGTCCAGGGCAAAAGTTCTTCCTCAGAAGAACTTCAGGGGGAGCTTTCTAGGATCAGTTCCTGCTTGAGAGAAAAAAAAAAAAACCACACACCCCAAAAAACCCCCCAAAAACCCATGTAAATGGAATTAAACATAAATGGAATAGGTTGTAAAATGTATGCTTGTACATTATGATGTTTTTTATATTCTCTTGATATTTCACAGAATTAGCTTTGCAAAGGAACTGGAATAACTTTTATCAGTCATCCTCAAAAGATTATTTATTTGTCTGGGATAATGAAACTTCCTGAAATACTGTTCCTGGAAATAATGAACAAAAAAATGCAGTGTAATCAAAATGTATCTTTACATTATGACAACACTCTTTCAGAGAAACTGCAAGGAAGGAGTGGTTGGGTGAAGGGATGACGCTCTGATGTTCTCTTTGAACACCCAGGAGTAAAATGTTTTGAATATGTTTTTGAAGAAAATGCTCATGCTTCTTCCCCTATATCAAAATTTTTAAACAAAGGCTGAAATGTAAACATTTCAAAATATTAAAAAAATATTATTTTGAGGAGATCATCCTAATGCTTCAGACTTGTTATAAATTTAAGAAAACAAAACTGAAATCCTGAGAACAGTGTTTCTTCTCCATAGTATCACTCTCCACTTGCTTTATGGCCATGATTGATCTCCAAACCCCAAAATGCTCAACCAACCACACACCAAATAATAGCAATGTTTCTTCCTATCCCCTTCCTTATGGAAGTGGATGGATTTGTATCTCTTCAGTTCCATGACATTAATATACTTACAACTGTACCTTCTCTGACTCCATGCCCGTTGTATGCCACATCTGCTTTCTACTGCTTCATCAAGCAAAATTGAGGAAAAAATCAGGGAGTATCTTAGAGATCATTAACTAAAGGAGTGCAAGTGAAGTGGTTGGTCAAATGATCTATATAAATACACCATTTATTTCTGAAACATAATTAAAAAAAAAAAAAAGAGCAAAGTCAATTAAAGCTGTGATTGAAGAAAAATGATCAACTGCAGTTTATCAACTGCAGTATTCTCCAATGGGGGACAGAAAACTGTCTAATTCTAGTGCTTGTTGTCTTTCAGTTTGAGGTACAACATAAACTTTGATTTTTGTTACAAGAAAAATATTAAGGCAGCATGTCTTCTCATCTAGTGACAGCAATTCAGCTGTCTTGCATGGTGGGTCACCAGTGCTGTGGAGAAGATGGAAGGAGACTCTAACATGACAAGGGAGAAACAGGGGAGGCTTATTTCAGTAAAATCAGTGTGTTGACTTTGTTTGGGCTCCCAGAACAGGGTCACATGATAGAAAACCTTTTGTGAATATAGCAATATTCAAAGGAAGTTTGAAACAATATTTGCTAAGGGATGGAGAGCAGAGGCTGCAGCTGTTTGCCCAATAAAACAAATTCTATATCCGAATGAAATTGGAACATATAATCAATATTGACCTAGCTAGAAAAGAAGCAATAATCTTGCAGCTCTTTGGAAAAGGCATGGCTTTGTTCACCATCTGGCCATGATGCAAAGCCATCTGTTTTTCTTCTGTTACATTTTGTTAAAGATTTTGAAGAGGGCATAGATTGAGCTTGCTATGCTGCAGTGATGACCTACTATTGTTTGTCTCTGCACTGAGGCTATTATTTCACAGTAATGAAATTATTTCATAGGACTAAGTTTGCAGGAAGGACTGCAGAGGAACAAGGTGTACAGAGCACTGGTTCTGCAGAAACAAATGACCTGATATAAAAGGACCATATAATTAAAAATGCAGGCTAATGGAAATGACAGCTTCAAGATCAAATGTTCCTGAGAACTGCCCATAGACTTGCGATGGATTTTATCTATATGGCAATATTAATAGAAAAAAAAGGAGACCTAGATTAAGTATGATTTAAACTTATTTTTCTATGAAATACAACATACATAATGATATTTATGAACTTTCTTTTTGTTTTCAGTCCTTTCCTATACACTTAAATGAATTGAATTTTCCTGAGATATTTTAAGACCTGAGAACCTAGTTAAAAAGTACATTTTATCATTAACTTCTCAGTTGAATGGAGATTAAAAGCTACTGTGGGAAGTTTTTCAAGCCCTGGGAGCTCTTACTTTGGAGAATAGAAGAATTCTAGAAGGGGATGGATTACACAACACAGTTAGACCAGAAAATGGAAATTTGAGAAGAAAAATGTTGTTGTCTTTTTCAAGAATGAAAAGTAAAGCTGCTCATGGGAAGCTTGACTGAAAAGGAGGGAGAGAAAGAATGAGGAAACGGAGAGCTCATTACTTGAAAGACCACTGAGAGGATGTGGGGGCAAAAAAAAAAAAAAAAAAAAAAATCATTCTGGAGTAAAGAGGATGAAGCAAAGGAGGAATGCCAGGGAGTGGCCTGTTCTTCTTCTCTGTTCGAGAAGGAGAATGAAATGAGGATATTGCAGTTTTAATTGAATGTCTTCTCAGTCTGAAGCACATGTTCCACTAAACTTAAGTAAGAAAGTAGAGATTTTTTTAGATACAAGAGTAAAACTTGATATCCATTGTTCTTGAACAAAATGACAGAATGTCACATATGTAACCTTATCTCTGAGGAGCCTAGACTGCAAGCTTTTATTTGGGCATATAAGGCATTTCTCATGTTCTGTGAGAGACAAGGATATTGCCTATCTATTTATGTCTTTCTGCATAGTATCTGTCACTGACTCTACATTTAACCACCATGGCTTTCAAAAATGGTAATGTCTAAATGGCAAGGTACAAAGTTTTGAGTTTTTTTTCCTAGTGAATTTTGCATACTAGTAGTGGAACAGGCATAATGCATTCCAGTTCTGAATAAAGATTGCGTAAGTGGTCAAAAGCACCAAAAAATGAAAAATAATCAGAGTGAAGTAATATTTTCTGAGTGATGACTGCAAAAGAACAGGTGTAAGTGTATAAAAGTTTCAGTAACAAAAAAATCTTTCCAGTGAACACAGCAAGTACAGATGTATAACAAAGTTATATACTGGGGTTTTTTTTATTTTTATTTTTTTTTTTAAACCAGGCCCATTAGTTTACTTGTGTACATGGAAAATAACTGATTTTAAAAGATAATCTAAACCAGAAAGCTTTAAAGTAGTTTCAGATATTCTTTCTGTTCTCTCAGCACAGATTTAGATGCAGTAGATGTTGTAAAGGATGATGAAGCCATCGATAATCACAGATACTTCCTTCATGTTTTCTGCCCTGCTTGGATTCCAAGCAGTTAAAAACTCTGTGAAAGTGTACCATGCTTCTAAATGAGAGCTTCCAGAGCGAGCACAGAAATCCAAATGTGCCTTTTAACATAATTCCTCACCCGCTGCCGAGCCATCCACGGCAAGCACAGTAATGGCCTCTCTGCCACAGAATGCTAATGTAACGTGCAGTGCTGCCATTTGGAAATTTACCTGGGAGTCAACTTTCAATAAGTAACTTCTCCTTTCAGATAGGAAGATTTTCTTTCAAAATGGACCTATTTGTGCAAATTGCAAGCAGACCTGGCTGTTTTGCACTGTTGAGGGAAAGCAGGGTTGTGCTTTTTATGGAGTGAGCTATTGGGTAGATTCACATTTGACAAAGAGTGTGCTGAGTTATCAACTTTCTCCAAGGGCAATCATATATCTTGTGCATCCAGAGCCAAATTAAATCTGACATTTCATTTAAAGCCTGAGACATCCTGATGCAAAAGCAGAGCATGAATGGTAGGAGTAGGAGGGTGTTCAGTTTTTCTGGATGGATGTTTCAGTTTCTGCCCTGCTTGTCTGGGTTGTAGATAAGGTCTAATTGCTCACTATCATCCTATATTTTAGCCAGATGGAAATCTCAGATTTAATTCTTTTCCAATGATTCTCCTGCCTGTGGTAGTTGTTGCCTGGCAATGTTAAAGAGGACTAATCTGAGCTAGCTTCAGATGGCATCGTAGCTATCATTATTTATGTAGCATTTTGTTAAGATTTCTTTAGTTATCCCCACAGCCTTCACATCAAGTCTGGTAGTTTGCAGATGAAAATGCAGTCCCTGAATTTTGCAATCTCATTCAGCTCAAAATCTTTGTAACTTGTTCTAGGTGTTCATTGCAGACAATCTTTTCATGCTCTCAATCTCAAATTAAAAACCCTTTTGCTGTGGTGGTGGATGGGTAAAAATCACCAGGACAGGTAAAGCAAAGTTATTATAAAAAACTTTTTTTCCTTCATTACAGCCATGGAAATATTCAGTTTCTGGAGTGGTTTTGATATTTATTGAAATAGACTCATAAATTCTCAAAATTTACACAGTATCACTCAGGAGTCCTAGGATGGAGTCTCTATCTATGAAACCAGGCTGAAATTCTGTGTTCATTCCACTTTTATTATGTTATTTTCCAGTGAAAATTGGATCAACAGTGATGACCTAGTCGCAACAGAAACACCCAGCAGGATGTAATTTCCTAGGTATTTCACAGCAGAATTACTTCTGTATTTATACCTCCTCAGTCATGTCATCCTGGGTCTGTTGTGAATATCACTGTATGCAGCATGATTGTTATGAAGGAGTATTTTTTCTGATTAAGAGTATTGTTCATGGCAGCAAATGCTATTGCAAAGGGTGAGAAGGCCCTTTTTATGTGCTTCTACTGTTTCCTTCATTATACTTTATTTCACGTGTCACAGGCATACACACCTCATATGTCTTAATTATTTGATTATCATCCAAGATGGAGATACCTTTCCTGCCTCTAAGGTTGGGGAAGTCGTGAAGAGTGGGAATATAAATAGAAATAGAGAGGAATTCACATCTTATATATATAATTTTTTTTTTCACATTTATTTCTGTATTTATCATAAGATAATTTTTTGGGTGTGAGCTTGTGAGCTCCTCTCATTAGCACCCATTGATAGTTAACCATTATTATTTCTTCAAATCTTGGAAATGGGAGGGAAATAATGGACAGGAAAAGAGAGTCAATATTTTATTGCTTTAATGTTTGTTAATTGCATGCTTTGGGTGCTCCCTTTAACATTTGTTTCTGATAAAACCCCTGATTTGATTTTTTTTTTTTTTTCCCCCACAGTGACCTTGTTTTTATTAAGGTTAAAGAGGGAATGTTTATTCCTTCTTGAAGAGCAACCTTGGATTGAATGAAACAAATAACAGCCCATTCAATCCTTTTATTGCAAAGTGGCCAGTGCTTCAATTGCATCCTAACTAAGCCTTGTTGGAAAAAGCAGAAGCACTATTGTTCATTTTGCAACATCACCCGCCACCACAGTATATTCTGTTGGAGTTTGCCCATTAGTTGTGAAGTTCACATGATTTCCTAGAGAGATTTCCAAGAAAGGGGAAACATACAAAAAGCTGCTGAAACTACAAATTCTCATGTTTCCTGTGTTGACAAAATTCACCTGAAACTTCTTTTTCTAAGGAATTTGGCACTGACTCACACAAAAGCCTTTTGGCTTATGCTGAAGGACTCCTCAATTTTCACATTTCCCTGTCTGCCTTGAAGACACTGCAAAGAATTTGTAGTTAATATACTATTACTACAGACCCTGGAGGTTAAAAAAGAAAGAAAAAAGTCCCAAATCCCATGTGGGAGCCAAGAGAAGACCCTGGGCAAAGCCCACAAGGACACCTAGGCATTGTGTGCCCAGCTCCACAGCAAGAGTTCCTGTGACAGTTTTGTGTTCCTGTGGAGCTGGTGGGAAGGGTTGGGCACCTAAAGCTGAGTTTCCAGGCAATCAGAGCAGATGCTGAAGACAAAATGATACCTCAACTATCACAAAAATCTATTTGTGATCTCCTCCCACTGCTGGGTTTAGGTTACAAAGCCTGGAGACCTGAATAAGGTCAAGATAGGCTTCCCTAAAGTATCTCAACTCCAATTCCATCCCTAATTAGGAGGTCATGTTTCTTGCTTTTGGGTCTTTTTCAAATCTATCTATCTACCTATCTATCTATCTTTGCTCACTGACACCTGAAATCTTGGCTCCTTTGTTACCTACTTGCGCTGGAAGAGCAAAGCACATCACTTTTTTTCTTAGAATCATTGAGTCACAGAGCGGCTTGGTTTGTAAGGAACCTGAAGGATCATCTTGTTCCAACCCCCTAGCATGGACAGGGACACTTTCCACTATCCCAGGTTGCTCTAAGCCCTGTCTAACCTGGACCTGAACACTTCCAGGGATAGGGCAATAGGGCATGCATTCTTTTTTGGATTGCCAAAAGTAAAGCATTCCCTAGGAAACAGGAGTTCAGGGTTTGAAGCCCTTTCATAAAGAGTGGTGTGGAAGATAATTTCTGCTTCTGTTTGAGCTGCAGAGCACAGAGCTGACTATGAGCATGATGTGATGTTCCCATTGGCCTCATTACTGATGGAAATTGCTGTGGTTGCTCAGCTCAGTGCCTGTTGCATGCTGGAGGTGTGTTCTGAGTACATCTGCAGGGCAAGGTTTCTCAGAAGATTTAAAGATTAAAAGATGAAGGAATTCTATTTTAAGTCTCCTGCTTACATTTTTCCTACTTTGGTTTCTCACAACAGGGAGAAATTAAATTACCTCAGTCCTTGTGTATTCAGCCAATTAAATTCTAGGCAAAGATGAACCTCAGACACCTCTGTGCTTCTGTGCGTCAGGTGCTAGCTAATGCATAACATTTTTCAAGGCCGTAAGCACTATCTGCTTTGGATCAAGAGATTTCATCCAGAATTATTCACCTGGCCCTTGTCCTTAGCCCGACAAAAGTTGCCACTGCCTCTCCACAGCTGCCAGTTCCACTTGCTCCTTGAAGGATGGCCTGGCTTTTAAGGGCATGTCTACATTGTCAGCTGCAGATAGACACATGCTGTGCTCTGAACTGGAGCTGCCTTTCCCTGGGAGCAGTGGAGAGACGTAAATGCCAAACTGCTTGCCAGGCTAATGAGTCCAGCTGAGTGACATTGTGTCCTGCTGTTTTAGGAACATGCATTCCTTCCAGAGAGAGTAGTGATGTAGTGATCAACATCCATCTTAAAACAAAATTATTTTGTTTGGTGTCAGGGAGAAAAGGTATTAGAGAGACAAATAAGATTTTAAAATAACAAACAGTGGGAATATATATTTAGTCTTATGTCTTCCAATTTAACATGTCATTCTGAGTCAAATTAGATAGGCTTTGATCCCCCAAAAGGGACTTTTTCATGTTCTAACAATGCACCAGTTTTCTTACAGCAGGGAGCTTATGTTAGTGTTATGGTTCCCTTTATATTTTGCTGATCTGCATAAGCCAATCTTTAGGTTAACACCAACAGCGTGAAACCTGATCTTGCTTCAAAACAAGACTGAGCAATACTAAATAAATATTCAGTGTAGATTCTGTGAACATTATTCACCATGCTACTTATAGATACAATTTTAGTGCTTAATTTGAGAATTTTATGCTTTAAACTAAGCCTCGGACACCCACACATCCTGCACACTGTACCATGTGAATCTGAAGGGATTTGATGGCCAGGAAAAGAATGGAATAAAGCTGCTGTGGCTCCTTAGTTGGAGTACTACCCCTTGAGTGACTAATAGAAAAAATAGTTTTCAGTTTTCACTGGGTAATTCATCTGACTGTTGCCTAAACTGCTCCCTAGAGAGAGAGAGTTTGGGTAGAAAAACTGTTTGCGAAATACACATCAATATACTGACAGCCACCAAAAAAAGAAAAGGACTTGATGCATGTGTCACTTGTCACATTAACGAGCACAATTCATATTAAGAGTTTGACACTTCCTAGCTGAAGTATTTGATTGGTCTTTTCTTGTTATTTTCCCCAAACAAAGCTTAGCATACCAAGTGTGCCTGTAGTGATGGGGTATCTGTTTGTAAATGTCCCAGTGTTGCCTCTTGGATGAGTGCATGGAAGCATCAGGTATAAAGCAAAGTGAAGCTCGGCTTGGCAGCATGATTAAGCCATTAAACAGTTTGTGAGCATAAAGTTCTCTGTACCTGCTCTCTCCTCTGCACTCCTGCTTAACCAGCAGCAAATGTGTGTTGTAATTGCCACATCGTATGCCTACACACTGCTGCCCTGGGTTCGCATAATAAACACCCTAAATTGCATTATGCTGTGTATCAGTGGCTCAGCATTCAAGATCTGTTCCCTGCTAACTTAAAATTATGACTTATCCCTGCCTTTGATTTTTTCTATTGACTGCTGGCTGTTTCTCTAAGGTTACTGTGGAAACAGGAAGAGGATCCAAGGATAGCAGTTTGTCTGTGGCATGTCTGTGCATCTGTATGTCACATCTATATGGCCCAGAGGTGTTGATATGTAAGAACAAACATCACAAGAGGAAAGAGTTGCGAGTTAGGAGAGTGCAGCAATCACTGTTCTGTCAGCATTAAATGTGAGGGTTCAGAGTTAAAAGCCAGTTTTCCTCAAGGATGTTCTATGACTCCTTATTCTGGACTAGGAGATGATATTCATATCTGCAAAATGCTGCAAAATAAAGCAGACTTTTCTCAATTTATTTTTCCCAGCTGGAAGGTTAGAAATCTTGATTCCTCTCTCAGAGTAATATCCACCATCTGCAAATCTCAAACAGTCTGTGTAACGCTGTCCTCACCTTAAAAATCAAGCAGAAGAGACTCTGAATATAGTGCCCAGCTCTCTATTGGCTACATTTGAATCCTTGCACTGACCTCATTGGGAAACCCAGTCCTGTTGGAGTCCAGGGCATCCCTTTGGCTGCCCTGGAGAGTCAGAGACCTGGGCAGGGGGCTCTGAGACCCCAGCCCAGAGCTCAGAGAGACACTGGCTTTGATTTCAGTCCATGGGAAAAACTTCCTAAACTGAGAGAGGGTTTGCAAACCACAGGGGTGTGAAAAATAGTAGTTTAGTTTGTCACAGAGTGAAAAAATAGTGATTTTAGATTCATAGCATTGGAGTGAATGGGGACAAAATGGAGAATCTGGGGCGTTGTCTCCTTCTTCTTCCTTCTCCTTTCCTCACTCCATTTCTGCTATGACATTGGCACAAAGTAGTTAGTAAGGATTAGGTCAGTGTATAGGTGACCTTTTTAGTAATAGTGATAGACATTGGTAAGAAATAGTAAATAACGAACACGTAGTAATTAGTATAAAAGATTAAGCACAGCCTAGCTCGGGGGGAGACGCGAGAAGTCCATGCACCTGCAAACATCGTGCTGGACTGTGAAAAATTTGTAAGATAAGAAACAATAAACAAAAAAATGCAACCTTGAAAAATCTAAACCTGAAGACTCCGTCTCTTCCTTCGGCTTGGCGCGGAGCTGTGCAGAGGGGAAAAGACCCTGAAACCACCTGAATGTTGGGAAAACAGCCCCCGACACAGTCCCACACACAGTCCTGGATGGATCCAACATTCAGCATCCATTCCTCAGTTTCTTACCAGTCAGGGGACATAAGATCACTGCCTTAGCCATCAGACTTATTCAGACCACAATTTTAATAATTTGATTATTATGAGCTATTTATTTTTATTTGTTGAAATATGAGATGCTGAGGATATGCTATCAAAAATTACTCTGAGGAATGAGGAATATGGTAGGCAGCTATTAGTTTGGCATGACTTAGTCCAATTAAAATTCCATATCCTGTGATGAGATGAATTTCCTTCATAAGATGTGTAGCTAACATTTATCTTGCCCTCTGACTAAGCTTGCCTGTGCCTGTGCTCTGGGGCAGATTTTTAGTACTCTTAGCTCTTTTCAACTGCTGATATTCCCTGCATGCCTTTTCTGGTAAGGTGGCTGTTAATCCTGAAGGCAGGAGCTGGAACTGAATGCACGACATTGCTCTAAGTCTGAAAACACAGGTGTCGTTTCCCTGCTGATACTGTGAAACAAAGAGATTTTCCTGCTAATGCTGTCAGAGAGAACATCTTCCTGCACAAGACAGAGAATATAAAAATACATTAGAATCATAGAATATCCTGTGTTGGAAGGGACCAGCAAAAATAATCAGTCCAACTTCTGGCCCTACTGACAACAGTCCCAATAATCACACCATGTGGCGACACTGTGGTTCAAATGCTTCTTGGGCTTAGTGCTGTGACCACTTCCCTGGGAAGTCTGTTCCAGTGCCCAGCCACCCTCTGGGTGAAGAATCTTTGACTGACATCCAGCCTAAGCCTCCCCTAAGAATACTTCATCCCATTAAGACACAGCTCCATGACACCACACCTTGGATATGCCATGGCTACAGTGAGATTAGGGCTGTCTTGGTTGCAGCTTTCTGTGACTTGTTTCTTGCTGGTCTGCTCTGCCATTAGCTGGGGAAGAAGTTTGGTCAGGATTCCTGGCCTGGTCTGCTGCCCCTCTGCCTGCCCTGGTCTGCAGACATGTGGAGGGATGCTCAACACACCTGGCAAAGCAAATGGGAATTGGGAATGGATTTAATTTCCCTGTGCACTATGTAAAAAAACATTTTTACTTTACCTGGAAGTAGTCAGCTTGGCCACCTTGTTGCTCAGTTACCTCATTACTTCAATAGCACTGTGGCCTACGAGAGGAGCTGCAGGACACAGAGCAGGTTTATCTAGCAGATAAGGGTTTAGAAAGGCCAGCAGTGACTGGCATTTCTTCCCATGAAGCACTGCTGCTGAGCTCCCTGTTGCAGGCAGCCTAAATAATTTGCTGGAGTACACAGAGTCAGTGGCAGAGCCCACAAAATAATTTCAACTCTAAATTATCAGTTAGAAGCTCAAATCAGTCTTCTCAAAAGATGTATTCCAGTTTCATACATGGGAAAGCAGAGTCACAGGGCTTTAGTGGCACAGACATCACTCTGCAGTGAAATCAATGGCAGCTAGAGATCTCATGGTGCTTGGTTCCTTTTCTATAATCACACTGCCTTTGGATGGATTTTTGAGTGGTAGGTGCAACTGAAACCACCTCTAATTTTCTGTGACAATACTTGGTGAGCAATGTGATTCAGGTAACAGGAATCATCACCTGCGTGTTAGTGAGATCCCATGTGTGCCATGGCCTCACAGAAGCAGTATAGAATTTCTTCCTAATATTTAATCTAAACCCACCATTTTTCATTGTGAAGACATTCCCCCTTGTTCTGTCTTTGCAGGTCCTTGTCAAAAGTTCCTCTCCAGCCTTCTTGTAGCCCCTTTCCATAGCGGAAAGTGTTCTGAGGTCCTCCTGAAGCCTTCTATTCTCCAGGCTGAACTCTCCCAGCCCACCCCCCTAACAAAGATACTAATTTCAACATGTGTACAGAGCTGGAAAGTCCCAGTGCCATTCTTTCAAACTTAGGATAAAAGTTTAAGAGACAAAACAATAAGTGGGTGTAAAGAATTAATTGTCTCCCTTTGGAAACTCCTTCAAATTAGGGGTAACGCCCATTAAAAATTGAATAACGGTCAATGCAATTGTCATTTTCATTTACTGCTTTAGGCACTATGGTACTATAGATTATTTATAAGGACAAATTCTATTAAAAAGTGATAAACCAGGTCTCTTTAGAGGCAGGATTTATAGATGAAATTTTTAATCAACCAGACTATGATAACCAGAATGTTGGCCAGTTAAACAAAACAAAACAACCAACCAATCAACCAAAAAAACCCCCACAACTAAATTTCTTTAATTAAAAAGGTATTTTGTGGGGGAAAAAAAAAAATTAAATCTTCTCAGATGGAAGAAAATCAATCTTTATTTTGCTTACAACTCTTAATTGCTGTGTTAGTTTCTTGATAGAAGAATGCTCTGTTTCCAAAATCTCAAAATGGAGGCTCTGCAGTATCAGGGGTTTGTACAGTACAAACAGCAGTATCAGGGCTTTGCTGAAGACTTGTATCTCAAGAAGCTAGGAATTCACCCAATACCATATTAGGCAAGCACAGTAAATAGCAGTGTCCTGGACAAAACATACTACTTTCCCAAAGTTTCTGCCTCTGGCTAGAGAGGTTCTGTACATCCCTTCTGCCACTACCAGCAGCAGCAAGGAAGGCAGAGTGTGTGAGGCTCACTCCTCTCCTCTCAGCAATTTCATGGTGGCAGTAGAAACTGGAAACCCACATTTTACAGAAGTTGTGAGGCTATTTCACATCTTCTCTGCTACACCAGAGTGGTGTCAGTCTGTCTATGTGTTGGTATATGCACCAGAATTTCCTCCCTGAGCACCCTGAGCAAAGGGGTTCTCCAGGCCTAACTGTGCTGGTCTGTGTTGGTAGCACTGAGAAAAGCTTATCAGGCCAAAAAACTGTGTTGGAGACAGTCAAAACAAGAAGCAAACCCCAGCAAAACAGGCCAAGGAGCCTTTATCCAGTCTGAAATAGCAGCTGATGTGAAAGGTTCACATGGATTAAAAGTGATTGCCCTAAGTTTGTGTAGGGTAATCAGGCAGTCTGGGAAATAGGTAAGTGGTCAACTCACAGCAGGGAAAGGTGTTTGTAAGCAGAGAGGTGGTAAGGATGCCGGCCTCTACAGGGTGCGGAGACACAGGTGACACATTACTTGAAGAACATATAGGGAGAACTCTATTTAATTTAGAAATTGCAAATTCACTCAATTAAATGTCCAAAACCCCCCATTCTAACAGCATCAGAAGTAGGTGTTTTGGTTCATTCATATTATTTTATCTTTTTTCTCTCCCCCCCCCCCGGGGGGGGGGTTGTTTTCCTAGAAAATTTGTTCTATAAATTCAACACTTGCTTGACATAAGATGAATTATTGGTCCAAAGGAAGTTCAGATCTGGGGAACAAATGTAATGAAAATGCACAGTCGAGCCATACTAGCAAAACATCAGTGAAAGGAAATTGTAGTGGTGCGAGAATTGTTTTATTAAGTTATTAAGTTATTTTTGTAATGGTTCATTCCACTGTATACCCCTGTGTTCTGTAATAGTTTCCCCCCTATGAGTTAGTTATATAACCAGACATTTTATGCCAATCGTTCCTCCCCTGCACCTGTCCCTGTCAATCCTCCCTCTCTCCTCTTGGTCGCCCTGTCTGTCACTTTGAGACCCTTCCCTGGATTCTGGAAAGATCCAGGAGAGGCGTCGAGTGATAGGCTGGTGCCCGGGGAATCCCCTCCTCCCCTCCTGTGATTTGTTAATGGTTCAGAAGTTGACACCCTTGTTACACCCCTGTGTTCCCTGGTTGGCTGACCCGTTGTCACCACCCCTGGATCCTCCCCCGGTTATAAGTGGCTGCCAGGCTTTGATCTCTGCTCTCTCTGGGCAGCAGTGGTGTGAGGTGGAGCTCCTTGTCGGGCTCCCCTTAATAAACTACCTTTTACCCCGCTCAAAGAGAGTCGACCCTTTTTCCACTGCCATAGTCGTAACTCCATCAGGTCCACTCACCTTTGTGGGGAACGAAAAACCCACCGGGAGGAGGTTACTCGCCCTGCCTGTAACCCTGACTGATCCACAGTGCAAAACTGAGCTAGCCTGCACACCTGCCAGGCATGAGGGACACTGCGACAGGAAATTTTACCTGCCTTATTAAAACTGATACAGTGAATTACCCACTTATGTAAAATCAGACATAATGAGTGCAGAACAATGAATTGTATTGCACTAACTGCAGCACTGGACCAGGACGCCATGTCTGTGCACAGCAAATATGCAACATAGAAGAACAGTCTCAGTCTCAATGTGTTTTCACTGTATTTCCAAATGCTTTGGTCAAACTTCAAATAAAAATAAGGACATGCATCAGAGACAAATTAAAAGGACATGCATATGCATGTGAAATACAGGTATGGTAGACTTAATGGTGATTGCAGATATGGAAAAGTCAATTTGGGAGGCAGAGAGAGAGAAGGGAAGGCTGAAGAGCAAGCACTGTATCATTTGAGAATCATCACACACATGTGTAATCTGAATTTGCCTGTGCCCTACTCTTCCTGTTGGTAAAGTGCAAATACTGACACTGATCTCTTCTGCCAAGCGTTTTGTGTTGAAAACAGTACTACGTATAATTACTCATAAATTTCCTTGTAAGAGGTATGGATGCTTGTTTGGGAAAACATGGTTTGGTCTTCCTTAAATAGATTCAATTGCTTCTCTGGTTTGGGAAAAAAACCATTTAATTGACTCAAAAGACTTGTAAGGCTGGACTTTGGAGGCATGAAGTTTCAGGCTCCCCCTTGGACAAGCAGCAAAACAATTTCACAGTCTCAAGTGAACCTGAGAGACACAGTTTTTGCTTCCTGTCCCCAAAAGAAAATCTTTGGTCTGAGCAGCTCCCTAGATCCCTGTCAGAGACTGAAATGTTGATGGTTAATGGTTAGAGTGGTTTGCAAAAGCAATGTGGGTTTTGCTGACTATGTCAAACTATGTAACTGCTCAGGACTGAGTGTATGAACAAAAGAGGACAACCATAAAACCCAACCTTTGTTTTGGAGAAAGCTGAGTTTAGAGCCAGATAAGGGAGGGGACAAGAAGAAGTAGATCCTGCAAGGTGGGATAGCAGTTTTTATCCTGGCAACATACCCACAGCTGGCTCAGGTATAAAATTCCCACCTAGGGGAGAAATCAGGACGTTCCCATGTAAGCTTGAAGGTTTTCATGACTTCTGATGGGGTATAACTGATTCCATTATGTTGGTGTGAGAAAGAGAGGTCACATCTCTGAAGGGCTCACAACCCATCAGAGAGCCCCAAAGTGTTCCCAGTTCTCATCTCTGGGGCCTTCCACCACAGAAGTGTGCATGATCCACAATGATGCAACAATCAGTGCAAAACTGCCTCCCCAGGGGCTGTATCTAGACATTCCCACATAAATCTGAGCTTATATCAACCTACTGAAGTTTGTGGGCTTTCCCCCACCCCTGACCCATCAAGGCAGTGACCATCGCTGCAACCAAGGGGTAATCTAATTGCAGCAATCGAGTCTTGTAGCTGCATCCACAGGTGGGAAGATCTTACTCTTATGTGATCATGGCACGCAAAGCAATCACACGAAGACCAGAGATTTGCAAGGCAGAGTTGTTCCTCAGTGAGAGCCCAAGGCTAAACCAAGGTGGAGAGCCCTCTGCCTGTTTATTTCTTACTTTTTATACATTTGTTGTTCTGGTTGTGGATTGGCTTCTGGAGTTATCACCTCTCGGACGAATGGCCAGACCAGCTGTCAGTTACAATTGTTTTCAGGTTAGAAATATGTAAACAAAGGACAAGGAATGGTTTATGTTACCATGTGTTAGAAAAAGGGAAAACTGTTCCTAATATTGCACAGAAGCTAAAGAGACTGACTCCATCTTATGAACAATCAGAAGGCTTTTAAAAAGCTCAGAAAAACCAGGGTGATACTCTTATCCTTTCTTTCTTTTCCCTATGTGTTGCTTTTATGCTTTTATATTATTCCATCTCTATAGATAACAATAACCAAAATGGCTACATACCTGCTTTCTATGGCAACCAAACTGTTCTAAAATACACACTAAATATACATATTTACAAACACTGTTCATTCAGAACCTTTTAATCCTAATCCATTCCAAGAGACATTTTAACAAGAACCTGAGTTGCCCTTGACTTCAGGGATGGGTTGAAACAATCCCAAGATAATTTGCCTTAATTAAATTCAGGTTATTTATCAATTGTTAATTCTCCTCATACAGATAGGCAGGGCACTGCAGTATAAGTCACTGTTAAAACTGAAACATTATTTTTTCACCCTTTTTTTTTTTTTTTTTTTTTTTTTTGGGTAGTATTAACATAAATTGTGCTTTATATAATTTCTTTGTAAATCACTTTGGGATACCACATCTGACAGCCTGGCTTATTCCAACTTTTTCTCATGCAAATGTGAATTCTTGCTCTCCCTCAAGTCTTCTCTTTGATATGTTTGATATGTTCTCTCTACTTAGCTGTTTTATGATTTCTTTTTTTTTTTAATACCCCAGAGAAATTTTCTTTTAATATTAAATACTAATTGTATAAAAGAGCCAACTTTGCAGATGTTTATGGCATCTAAGTTCACCTGTGTAGCTGTACTGAAAAATAGCCTTGCATTAGAGCCTGAATTTGTGTTTCTCCATCTGCTTGAAACATGATTTTTAAAGAGTTAACATTTTAGCTAAGAGTTAGAAGCAATTTCTATTGATCAAGATGTAAGTTAGATTAGTAAATGGTAGGTTAATGATTAATAGATGCCCAAGCTGGAGCTAACTGTCATATTATGAGCTTTTTTATAGAAAAAGTGGAGTAAGTGAACCGTCATAAGAACAGATTGAAACCAGTAAGAACAATGGCCAGCACCTGGACTTGGTATCAATCAATCACGAAGCAGGGGACCTTGGACAGTGCCAGAGGGTCACAGAGACCTGATGAAGACTCTCCTGACTTCATCCTTTGAGACCACTGACCCAATTCGAAACCACTGACCCAATTTAAGAGAAGAATTGCACACATGTGAAGGACTGATAGCTTCATTTTAATAGAGAGCGGGGATGGGAGGTGCTGGGGTTATGCGTATGTATTGTATGTGAGATCTTGGAAAATAAATAGAGAGCAAAGAGCCTTGTTCAGGGCGGCCGCGCCTTTCAGAGATGACTCCCGTGCCACCCACTGGTGAATAAACATACCGCTTTCTAACTTTAATTAGTTAGAGGGTTTTTGTCTGTGACTATATCAGTTTTTCAATGACTCATGCTGTTCTATTGTCATTAGTAGGAACAAATCCTTGAACAAATGGTTTATAAGACTGTGGGAGATTAGGGACAGGCGGTCGGAAGATATCCCGTTGTACAGGTAGACAGAACCCCTCTCTCAACACTTAGTTGTTTAGTGTCCTTGATAAGGTAAGCAACACGTAATTTGTAACGTAAGCAGACGGAAGTGATGTAGCAAACAGAGGTTTTATAACTCCATGTAACCAGTTAATAAACACCATTTACCGTCCACCACACTGGTGTCTGTGAGCTGATGGACCGAGCAGCCTGGCTGTGGCTGCTGTGTCGTTCCTGAACCAGGTTGCTACGCCTCAGCGGAGGCAGCATAAGATGCATTTCACAGAATCCCAGAATGGGTTAAGACTGGAAGGAACCACAGTAGAGTAATCTGATCTCACTTCCCTGCTCAAGCAGAGTCATCCAAGAGCACAGGGGACAGGATTGTGTCCAGAGGAATATCTCCAGCAAGGGAAACTCCACACCCCCTCTGGACAATCTGTTCAGGGCTCAGTCACTGCCCAGGACAGAAGTTCTTCCTCATGTCCAAGTGGAACTTTCTGGGCTCAGTTCCTGCCCATTCCTCTGGTGCCATTGCTGGGCCCCTGGTGCTGAACCTGGGCCCTGCCCTGACCCTCACTGCAAACCCCTACAGCTGGAGCCTCGGGTTGTTCTTCCCCAGGAACAGTACCTACCTTTGCTCTGTTGAATTTCAGCAGGTTTCTCTCAGCCCACCTCTTCAGTCTTTCAAGGCCCTTCTGAAGGGCTGCACAATTCTCTGAGGTATCTATCAGCCACTCCGCCCAATTTTGTGTCATCAGTGAACTTGATGATGACAACTCAGCTTGTGTACTATAAATTTACTGATACTTTTTCAAAAGCACTGTCATTAGTCTCTGGGTCTTACAAGCTTTCAGTGAAGAAAATATCTGGAAGAGTTCATAGCATTTCTTGTGCAGCTCTGCCGGACATTGCCTGCATTGTGTAATGAGATCTGCATCTTGGATCAAGGATAATGGGCTGTTTAATGTCAGGACTGATCCCCAACAGTCCCCTCTGGCTGTCTTTTGATAAACAAAAACTTCTCATCATCTGTTGGAGTCCAGGGCATTCCTTTGGCTGCCCTGGAGGGTCAGAGACCTGGACAGGGGGGTCTGGGACCCTGATCCAGAGCTCAGAGAGACACTGGCTTTGATCTCAGTCCATGGGAAAGACTTCCTTCACTGCGAGAGGGTTTGCAGGCCACAAGAGTGTGAAATACAATAGTTTAGCTTATCACAGGGTGAAAAAAGAGTAAAGTTAGATTTATAGCATTGAATGGAGGCAAGATAGAGGATCGGGAGCATTGTCTCCTGCTTCTTCTTTCTTCTTCCCTCACTCCATTTCAGCAGTGACGGTGGCACAAAGTAGTTTAATAGGGATTAAGTCAAAGTAAAGATGACCTGTTTAGTATTAGTAATAGGCATTAGGAAGAAATCATAAATAAAGAATATGTAGCAATTAGTATAAAAAATAAGGACAGCCCTAGGCGGGAGGAGTCATCAGATGCCCAAGCAGCTGCAAACATCTCTCGTGAGGAGCTAAAAAATTGTAAGATAAGAACAATAAACAAAACATGCAACCTTGAAAAATCAAAACCTGAAGACTCTGTCTCTTTCATCTGTTCGGCACAAAGCTTTGCAGAGGGCAAAAAATACTCTAAAACCACCTGAATGTCGGGGAAAGCCCACGACAATCATCAATTTTTCAATCTTACAAATAGCAGTCAGCCTCAATAGATGAATGCGATCCTTCATTTCACAGTCCTTACATATGCTCTGTAATATTCCTTATACTTCTATGTCGAGTAGGTCTATTTGGGAGTTTTGTAGTAAAGCATTATCACTAGAGAATTCTAGGAAATTTAAATTGAAAACATTTCTCTGGTCTGACTGATGTTACTGTTTGTATTTCTTAATAATTGAAATACTATATTTCTGGCAGAATTAAAGGAATAAAGTACATAAATTTTAGCCTTTGTTGTTCTGAATCTACATTACAAAATCATAGAAAAATAAACCTTCTAAAAGTCTGAAGAAAGAAAGGAAATTGTCTCTTCAGATGGTTCAAATTAAGTTGTGTAAAGTCAGTCTATTGTTTTAAGTTTCATTAGTTTCACCTTGTGACCGAGGGTAGAAAATCACTGTGAAAAATCTAAGTCAGAATTCTTCCTATGTGATTCCAGTATGTTTCTCAGAAAACATTTTCACTTATCCTGCATTGAAAATGTATTTTAAGTAAAATCTTAAAAGGACAAAACTGCTTCACTTAACAACCTTGTTAAAAAGTTACAGCAACTACGTAAAACCTAATGATGTATATTCCATTTATTGACAATACATGGAGACAGCTGCCTCTGGTGGGGAACTATTTATACCTTTTTCAGAACTACTCTAGGACAGAATTAATTATCCACAGTTCTGTTATCTTTATCTGTTGTGATGAGTCGGGGGAAACCAGAGTGGCTGCCTAAGTAAGATGCTGCACTTCTGTGTGGTCAAGGTGAAACCCAGGTGAAGTTCAGTGAGGTAAATACATGACAAAAGCATTTTTCACTTACGGAATCATTTAGGTTATAAAATACCTCTAAGACTGGTGGTGCAAAAGATATTCTATTAAGTTTTAAGTGTTTTATATAATTAATTTATAGTTTTTATAAGAAGATTTGAAAAATGGTTTGTTCCCTGTACCCTCATTCTTCCCAATGGTTCTTAACCCTTATGTTTGTTATATATTGCTGTCAATCCCCTCTCTCTCTCCTTGGGCGCCCTGTCTGTCACTTTGGGACCCTTCTCCGGATTCTGGAAAGTTCGCGGGAGGGTGTCAAGTGATTGGCTGGAGCCCAGGAAATTCCCTTTCCCCCATTGCGAAGTGGTTCTCCTGTTGAATGTTCACACCCCTAGTTCCACCCTGAATTATCCTGGTTGGTTAATCTGTTGTTACCACCTCTTGTTCCTCCCCTGTTTCAAAGTTACTGCACAACCATTGTTCGGAGGTTCTCCTGAGCAACAGTGGTCAGGTGTGGAGCTCTTGTTTGGTCTCCCCTTCAATAAAACCCTGTTAACCCTGCTCAGAGAGTTGCCTTTCTATCTGTCGCCATGATCGTGACCATCAAGCCCATCGCAGGGTGTAGGGAACCAAGACCCCATAGGGAGGAGACAGCTAGTCAAACTAGCGACTCCGACCTAAAAGTGTGTGTGCCATGGTGTGGGACTGAGCTAGCCCATGAGCACTTCCATGTGCACAGTGGACACTGTGACATAAGATCATTGAGTACAACTATTTGCAAAACACTGCCAAGCCCAATGCTGAACCATGAACCAAGTGTGACATCCTCACAGTTTTTTAAATTCCTCCAGGGACAGGGATTCTGCCACTGCCCTGGGTAGCCTGTGCCACGTCTGGACAACCCTTTTATTGAAGAAATTGAGAGATTCCTTGGTTTTATATTAGCTCTTTTTATGTCCTGTCTGAGCACTGAACATGGATAATTTAGCCAGCTGAATGATCCAGTAGATATGAAACTTTGCAAAAAAACTCCTCATCTGGTAGTGATGAGTTTTGATCTTGCAGCAACTTTTAGCCTGTGAGTTCCCAGTGGCTTCAACAGATGGGGATTTGTTCCTGAAGAGTCAGCCTCACTATTTGGAAGGGAGCAATATCAGCTTCACAAAAAAAACCAAAAAAAAAAACAAAACAAACAAACAAACAAAAAAAAAACAGTTTGAGAAGATGGCTGAACCCAGTAATGAGCTAAAACTTCCTGTACAGGAGAGCAGAAAGTGAGCAGAAATACATCTGGGATGAATTTTGTATTTACTTTTAAATTCTGAGCTCCATGTAAATAAGAATGATCTGTGGAAGCACAAATATTCCTTTGGCCTTCTGCAGCAGATATTTCAAAAATCTTCATGTAACCTGCCTATTTCTGACTTGTAATGAAAGTCAATACTTTCTGTTTCTACTACTGCATGTAATATCTAGTAACCAGCTGTGAAGTCCAGGTGCTTTCATTTTCTCCCTGCAGAAAGGAAGAAGAAAAAAAAAAAAAAAAAAAGAAAAGTCTTTCCAATTCAATCCTTATAGAAACTTGAAATATTAAATCTAGTGAAGTTATTGTATTCTTTCATTAAGGAGGTCATTAGTTTCCTGAGGCTTTTTCATTCATCCTCAAAGTTGAATTCTGGCTTTTTCTAAATCAAGTGCTGGTTACAAATTAGGAAAGAAAGAAGCAAAATGAGATGCAGCCTGGAGTCTCTGCTTGAAGGCTGAAAGTTTAAAATACCATTTTGGGTACAAAGCCATGCTGATCTCCGTATGTCATTGCCTTTGCACAGTAGCTAGTATCCACTAGTCCAGTTCATGTGGGTCACTATGAACAGTGACCAGCAAATGACTTCTTCAGCTGGAGTCTGCTTCGGTGATGAGCATCTCCCACACCTATTTCACATCAGTAAATGGAGATCCTTGGAGATTGGGGGGAAACACAAAAGCTTAGAAGGGGTGAAAACAAACGAACAAACAAAAAGAAGTAGATGAGATGTGTGATGAGAACAGTGGCTTGAAAGTGGCTGAGAAGGGTGATCTCCAGTGACTGCAGCTGCAACTCTGATGTGTCTAGAGGAATGGGATCCAGTCCTCAGGCCACCTGGCACAAATTGGATCATTACTGTGTTTGTCAAGGTTGACATCCCTTGAGTAAAACTGGCCACATCCACAATTTCTGTAAGATGTTGGTACTGGCACAAGTGTTACCACTTTTGCACTGGGGTGTCTTATGGACTGAAACACTTTCCTCACAACAGAATTGAGCAGATTAAGTTTTAAAAGAGCCATGGAGAGCTGCACAGTAGAGAAAGAAAGAACCACAGCTAAGTTGCACCCTTAGTAGGTCCAACAGACTTTGGACCAGACCACTGAACTCAAGCTGTCACTTAGCAGGAAAACATAAAATAATAATGCTCTCTATGCTGACCTGGCCTGTGGACAGGGATACAGACTCTATTACCCTGCACAAGACCAAAAGAAGTTCAAGGAAGTTAAAATTGCAACTGGCTTTGGGGACCTGACTCCAACATGGCCTGTGGCCAGCTCCATTTTCTCTCTGGCTAGCTCGAGAGACAAACCACAGTTGGAAGGATTTTTCCTCAGGGTCCCAAAAACCCAGGAGTGGCCATGAACCTTCCCCTTAGCAGAGAGATCAAGTCCCCATCGATGGCAAAGGAAGGTGTGCACTTGATCAGAGGGTGAAACCAGGGTTTTATTCAGTCTTTCTTCTGTGGTCCTGCCCCAGCCTGGGTCAGGAGCCCCCTCCCACTCCCCGAGCCAAGACGCAGACCACATAGTGCTTCGGCTTATATCCAGGGAAGGGGCGAAACGTGGGGACAAGACACTACCCCATCAGGGATAAGATGGGAGTGGAACATTGTTCCAGGAAGGGAACAATGTGGGAGAATGAGAATGGGCAGGGAAAAGGCAGGGACAAACTTCAGGATAGTACATTTTCCGGGGGAACAGGGGAGTACATAAGAAACCGTTACAAAACCCAATATAAAAACGAAATACAGTATGAAACCAAATAATACACAGTAACAACAGCCTGTTAAGCATTTTTGAAAAATATGTAACATGCCCTCAAACTGTTAAAGCCGTTTCTATTTCAAGAATGACAGAAGGGTTACACTTGCCTTTGGCATATAAGCCTCCAGCTGTAACAGAACTTTCCAGAGATATGTGAAACAGGGATTGTCCTAGGCAAAAACATGCATCAACCAGTATTTTGGGTTGATGCCCCAGCCACTAAAGAGCCAGTGGGGTTGGAGGGAACCATCCAGCTGTTTCCTGTGGAATCTGGACACCTACCATGAGGAACATCCTTCATCTCAGCCCAGGGAAAATTTTTAACTTCATTGGGTTTGTCGAAGCTGTTTCTTACTATTTCTCTCCACTGCTCTTCTCAATTATTTTTTCTCTTTCCCCTACAGGCACATGTTAAAAAAAAAAAAAAAAAAAAAAAAAAAAAAAAAAAAGTGAAGGTCACACTGGCCTGTCCCTACTGACAAATGCAGTCATGCACTGAACCATGGTACCAGTCTGTGATCGCTTTTGGAGCACTAAGGCCGTTTCAGATACCCTTTTTTCTTTTTTCACTGTTGATACAACTTCCCTTTCTAGAGCCACACAGCATTCCACTGGTTTGTCAGATAAACGAAACTATTTTTTTCAGACAGAGAATAAATGTACCTACACCTGTCTAAATAATAAACTTGCAAATCCTTCTCTGTAAGGTCTATGGTGCCTGAAAATCCACTTTTTAACAAACAGAAATAAATGTAATGGGAGTTCAGTCAGGAGTTCCTGGACTCTGCCACTGCAAGAATTTTTGCATAGAAACCCCTGGACTAATGGCAAAGCACTTCAGTAAAAACAAAAACAACAACAACAAAAACCCCACTCCTAAAAATATTTAACGTATGTTCTTTTGGCAAGCAAATGTATTCCTGCCTCAAGAGTGTAGTGCACTAAATAAGATATTTTCTGTTACCCCTAAAAGAAAAGCAGATAACTACCTGCTTTACAACCCTCCGTGTTCTCAGGGTTTACTATTTATGAGCAATAAAGGAAAATGCAATATTGACTGCAATTAGCCTTTTTTTATTTTTTTAAATTTTAGTTTCCATTTTTTTCCTGTTTTTGCTTTTGTCTACACTCTGAAAAATAAGGAATGTTGTTGTGGGCTTTTCCCGACATTCAGGTGGTTTTAGAGTTTGTTTGCCTTCTGCAAAGCTCTGTGCCAAATGGACGAAAGAGACGGAGTCTTCAAATTCTGATTTTTCAAGGTTGCATGCTTCACTTATTTTTTCTTATCTTACAATGTTCTCAGTGTCCAAAAAGATGTTTGCAGCTGCTTGGACATCTGATGACTCTCTGACTCCTCCCGAACTGGGCTGTTGTTATCTTTTATACTAATTGCTACGTATTCTTTATTTACTATTTCCCGCCAATGCCTATTACTAATACTAAACAGATTATCTCTGCCTTGACCCAATCCCTATTAAACTACTTTGCGCCAATGTCACTGCCAAAATGGAGTGAGGGAAGAAGAAAGAAGAAGAAGGAGACAACGCCCCAAATTCTCCATCTTGCCCCCAGTCACTTCAATGTTAGAAATCGAAATTTACTGTTTTTTCACCCTGTGATAAGCTAAACTACTATTTTTCACACTCTTGTGGCCTGTAAATCATCTCTCAGTGTTGGAAGCCTCTCCCATGGACTGAAATCAAAGCCAGTGTCTCTCTGGGCTCTTGTCTGGGGTCCCAGACCCCCCTGTCCAGATCCCTGACCTCCAGGGCAGCTAAAGGAATGACCTGGACTCCAACAGTTTGTTTTAGTAAGAGTCTGCAATTTTGCTGAAGATCTGTGTCCTTTGTCACAGGCGTGGGGTTTTCCTTTGCACTGTCCATAACAAAAGAACCAGAGATGCCTGATGGTTATTATATAGTCTTTGATGAATTCATTATTGATGAATATTTCTACATACATATATAGAATTGCAGCAGTTTGAGAAGGGGGTACTATATTATTATCATCAGGGTTTCTTGATACTCTACTTTTTTTTGTTGTTTGTTTGTTTGTTTTTTGTTTTGAACAGGAGAATCTTTGGAAACTGCGGAGTAACATTTGCTGTCAACCTAAAACATGAAAGAAACCATACACATTGTGTGTGCAATTCTGTATTTGTCTACCTAAAATCCCGTCTCAGAACAACTACAGAACAGATATTTCAGATGTGAGACAGTTTGTTGCATTACTGGCTCATATTGAGCTATTCAGTCAGCTTTGCTAAGTATATCATAGATGATTTAAGCAGCAAAAATAAGTAGTGACTTTCATAACAAAAGACATGGCTGCCATAAATCTTTTTGAGATGTTTTAATGAAAGAACATCTAACTGGCAACTACCAGTAAGCTGAGCCATAAGTAATATGTTAAAAACCTAGATCCTGCAGGCAGTGCTGTCAGTAGCCCAAAACAACTTGCAGCCATGCTAGTTACTAATTTATGCTGGAAAAGACCTCCCAGATTGTGCTGGCTTGAAGGCAAAACCAGCTAAAGACTCTTAAGTCAGAAAAAAACAATTTAATAGGAGAGGGAAAAAAAAAAAAAAAAAAAAAGGTAAAAAAAAAAAAAATAAAAAAAATGCAAAAGTACAAAGGATCACTGACAGAGTCAGAATACATCCTGAAACCGTGGTGGTAGCAGTCCAGATGAAGTGGTCTTGTTGAAGTAGTGTTCCTGCAGAAAGGTCTGGTAGCTCTTGTCCTCTGGGAATCCAGTGGGTAAGGTTGCTTGTGCTGTCCCAAATCCCAGATTATATCCAGGTGGATCCTTGGCTCCTCCCCCTGGGCAGAGCATCTCACAACGGGCTGATATCATTTTATCAGTCTTGCAATGGGTCCTTGATTGCCCATTAACCAGAGATAGCTCCTGGAGGGAGTTACCTATGAGTCATGCAGCAGGGCATTGATGGGCCATTAACAGAAGATAGTCTGGAGGCAGGGGGCAAGGGAAACACTGCTCAACCTAGTTTCAACAGCTCATGTAGATGGTGATAGAATACATACTTTGGGCACATCTTGCATTGTAACCTAGGACAGAGATAATTTAATTCAATGATTAACCCAGCACTGCCAGTATTCACAGGTCCCCAGAAGGCAAATCCACATGTTTTAAATCCCTCCAGGATAGTGACTCCACCACGTCCCTGAGCAGCCTTCCAGTGCTTGACAGCCCTTCAGGTGAAGAAACTTTTCCCAACATACAATCTAAACCTCTGCTTTCACACTTGGGCCTGTTTCCTCTTGTCATGCCCCTTGTCCGCTGGCAGCAGAGCCCAACCCCCCCAGCTGTCCTCTCCTGTCAGAGAGTTGTGCAGAGCCAGAAGATCCCTACTGAGCCTCCTTTTCTCCAGGCTGGAGCCCCTGCTTCTGGGGCTCCAGCCCCTTCTCCAGCTCTGTTCCCTTCCCTCGACATGCTCCAGCCCCTCATTGTCTCAATGGAGCACTGTGCTGTTCAAGATGAGGCAACCACATACAGACTCACCAGGAATGGTGTCTTTTCACCAGGCCTCTTGCAACCATGATCACATACTGTTATTTTAAAAATTAAACTGGACTGTGCACATCGGCAGGGGCAAGCACAAATGCAAAGCTGATGCAGGATTCACTCTCCATGCTCACAGCTCTCATAGCGGCACACTCACTGGTATGTGGTAGGAAAACAAAACAAAACAAAAACAACAACAACAACAACAAACCCACCCCATCACCTTCTAGTCTGTGGAGGCTTGGTGGAGACTGACAAGACAGGAGGCACCTTGAAGTTTTTTGTGATAGCTCCTGCTGCTCGCTGATTTTCAAAGCAAGTGCCCCTCTCTTCATGCCACCTGTGTCTCCTGTTAACCCCTGTCATTGTATTAATGCTTTCAAAGTGGAGGAAAGTTTCACATCTCATCACCAAAACAATATAAGAACCTCCTTGACATGAAGGGCAAGTGAAACATTGATCATCACAGCTCTGGTGACAAGTGCTGGGTGCCAGAGGCAACTGTCACTTTGCTGTCTCCTGGGTTCATGGAGCACCTAGTGAAGCCCTGCTAAATGCCACTGCCAAAATATCAGGAGAAGGGGAAAAAAACAAACCAAACACTCCCCTCCCCCCCCCCCCCCCAACAGATACATTGAACCTGTTGGTGGCTGTCACACCTGCATATTGCTATGCAGAATGTTCATGGAAGCCTATGTGTCAGATCTCTCTCTCTCTCTTTTTAATTCTTATTTTCCATCACATAGCTGGCACTGGTGTTTGCTGTCTGTGAAACAATGGAAATGTTCCATGACCAGAACATTCCAAAGTCCTTCCCAAAGTCATAAGCTGCTGGAAATTCTGGGAGACAAATACCCATTAGTGAAGAACCCTGTACTGCCTCAGCATAAAACAGAACGAATACTAAGAGAATGACAAGCAAGGAAATTCTGCTGATTATTGAGAAAAATTTTGACATCAGGACTTTTCTAATGACATAAAATGCTATATGAAGAGCAACCATTCTTCTCTCATCTTTCAAAGAAGCCCATGGGCATTTCCATATTTATGGTTTACAGAAAAAAATTCAGTAGGTATTCAATTAAATACTATGACCTGTAGGTATTAGCCTAGATTTTATTTTGTTTTCTTTTAATAAATTCTGCAAAAAGCCTCTTCTAATGTAGGGTTGGAGATGAAAAAACTGCACAGCTCCAATGTCTAAAAGAACGTTTGGTCCTGTCTTTGCATGACTGTGATATTTAATTCTAAAAAGTGAGCTCTAAGTAAGTAGTCTAAGTTGTTATCTGTTTATATTGTGCTGTCATCCACTTCATTTTCCTAGTTATAAATTACAGTGGCATTCTACTACTGCTCCAGATACTTATGGAAAGAAAACATTTGCATATGTCACATTACCCATTACGTGCAGAAATGCTGTATTCCACAGACAGCTGTGGTGTCTGAATGTCAGATAAATATGATATGCTGAGACCTCAAACAAAAAGTAAACTGCACAAAACTGAATTTATATGGAAGAGTTCAGTAATGTATAGATTCAATAACTTTGTAATCTTATAAATCTGAGTTTTTTAATTCAGCACAGGAGTTTAGGTAAGGGTAGGGGTGAAGCATGAGAAGCGTGGTGCACTAAACTTTTGAGAAACATTGAAACAATGACAAGCCTCATTCTAAAGGGTTACAAAAGCCCTTTCTACTAGATGAATGGCTCTGCCTCCCCTCCCCTCCCCTCCCCTTTTTTCTTCTCTATTTCTTATTTGTCTTCCAGCAGGACATAAGGTTTATATATAATTCCATCAATACCTCAAGGCAAACTATTTGATGATTATAATAATAAAAAATAAAAAAAAAGAAGAAATCATTTTCTTGTAGTTTGTGGAGGGAGTTTCATTATCGCGTGTCACTTGGTTACAAGATTTTATGGGACTGTAACTCCTACAGGACATTTTAAACATACACTTTTTATGGCAACTAAGCTCCACAATAAACGAAAGCATTAAAATAAGATATTGGAGTTGTTTCCTTTTGTCTTTGATGGATATGAATTGTAGACATAAAAAGTCTTGTTTTGCCCTTAAACCCCTGCAGCCTCCCCTTCTCTTTGAGCAGGTTGTGAGCAGACAGACAAATGTGTTTTCTGTGTGAATTTGGGCTGAGCAGCAGCACAGCAGTGACAAAGCCAAAATTTGGTACTGCAGCAGTAAAACAGAACTTCCTAAACCACAGGTTTTGCTTTCCTTTCCACCCCCTTTTTTAACCTTTAAAGGCAGACATTTATTTTCACCAAAAAGAGCTATTTTTGTTCTTTTGTAAAGGATACCTGTGCTCCAGCCATCCACTTCTCCATACCTCTTTATCTCACTCACACAAATGCAGAACCCACCATAAAATTCTGGTTTTGAAAAAATATTTGTACTGGGGGCATCGGAACTAGCAAGTGTTCTAGAGGGTCCCCTGTAAGCTCATGCGAATGACATTTGAAAGTGTGTAAAAAATTTAGGGTAATTAACTGAGATGCAGAAATGCACAAGCAATCAAATTAAAAAACTTTCCTTTTTATTCAGGAAATTTAAACATTCCTTAATAAAATTTCTTCCTCAACCATAAGCAGTGCTTATGATAATATTTTCTTTTTCTTTATTCCTTTTTCTCCCCCTCCCCCCCCTTAAAACACAGACATAAAGAAAACATAGAAACTGAGAAGGCGAATTTTTTTATGAAGGTGGATATTTGGAAAACTCACGGGATCAAAGTGTAAGGAATAAACAGAAGAAGACTAGACCTGACTAGACTAAACTAAATTGAATAGAATCAACTTTTCTATCACTTTGGAAAACAGTGTAACAGCAGGTTCTAGCTCCTCATTATGCAAGACCAGAGGCTGCAGGGAATGCAGGCACACTGGGACTCTACCATTTCAGAGGATAAGGGTAGTTACAACATTTTGCATCTCTTTGAAGGTCCAAGGTTATGTATGACTATACCTTCGCTTAAAACATCTATTTTATTTTACTTCTTATTCCATTCTGAATGCCGCAATGCTGCTGATTTGAACTGTTAAATCTGCTTGTCTTTCAGTAAGAAAAGCTTACCATTTGTTACCTTTTGTATTTTTCAAGTGCCTAATGAGTGATGTTCAGCTACATACCAAGGTTAAAACATAACAATGAGGACTACTGTTTAAATCTTAATCAGAATAATGACTCTTTTTGATTTGAAGTCCCCTGAAAGCAGCAGGTCTGGCACCTTTACCGAGCCTTTGATCAGTTTCAAGGCTATCTTGTTGCAATAGCAGACTTGAAAGAATATTTTCGTTGAGCTTACAGGAGCTTGCAGACCAGGTCAAAGCAGAAAGAAGACTGGAATTTGATAAGCGAGTGGAATATTCCAGAGAAAGCAAAGAACATTGCTAAAACAGAGGGTAGAAACACAGAATCACAGAATAGTTTGGGGTGGACCTTCGAGACCATCTCATTCCAACACCCCCCCCGCGGCCCCCCCCCGCCATTGGCAGGGACATCTTCCACTATCCTAGGTCGTTCCAAGCTCCCTTGGACACTTCCAGGGGTCCAGTGGCAGCCAAAGCTTCTCTCTGCAACATGTGCCAGGGCCTCCCCACACTCACAGGGAAAAATTTCATCCATATATCTAAAACAAATTTCCCCTGTTTCAGCTTGAAAGAGCCTGCAGTAGCAGACAGAGCTCTTTATAGCTGACTTTCAGCCATAGCACCATCAAGGGAAGCTCCCTTAGTTTTGCAATAAACTTAGACAGAGTTTTAAATGTGAAGATTTCTTTTTTTAAATTTTATTTCCATACTCATTATTTTTCACTCAACTAAACATGTTCAGTACTTAAACACAAAAGAAACATAGACCATGGGAAAGCAAAAGCTTCAGGGAAAAGAAAACACATATGCAATTTTTCCCAGACAGAGTCAAAAAATAAATAAAAAAAAAAAAAAAAAAGGAGAAAAAACCCCAAAGACCATCAAGGAGACAAACAAGAACAAGTATCAGATGAGGAAAGACAGTGATTTCAGGAAGAAAGTAATTCTGGCCACTGCTGTGCTATGACTGTTTCCTTGTCATATGGTGCTTAATCATAATAAATTAAGTCTTATTTTGCATCTTGCAGCATGCTAACATGGCTCAACAAGTAATAGGAGGAGTAATAGGAGGAGATAATAAAAACAATTTCCCCCCCTGCAGGCTGGCATAAATAATGAATTCAAAACCTGACTCTTTTGAGCAGACCATTCCAGCTGCTTCTTGTTCTTAAAGTTCGTTGGGAGATTTAACACCAGAAAGTCAGCCCTCCTGAAGCCACAATTATCATCCTCAAGCAGCAGTCCTGGGAAATGGTGAGTTAGATCAAAACAGCTCTGTGTGGTCAGAGATGGAGAGCCACAAAGGTTCCTGCAAAGTTCAATGAAGGTCCAGCCAAGGTCACCCACATCCCACTTGAAGGGCTGTGATGGGGTAGTCAATTTGTCTGTCGTGGGTGTGAAATCCTACCACATCTGAGAAGTGCCACACCTTCCCATAGCCGAAATACCAGCAGCGACATCACAGATTGAGATCCTGGCCGGGGACACACTAGGCATATAAATCCACAGAGGAGATTTAGTCAGACAGCAGCAAGGGAAAAATAAAATCCAATTCTTCTAAGGCTATTTGTAGGTAAACATGGTGAGAGATTCCCAGAAGAAACAGAGGAACCTCTGGGGCTGCAGCAGGATATAGACAGGTTGAACAAGCAGCAGTCAAGGTTTAGGATTTATTTGCCTGCTCATGAGTGGAGGGATTGACCAGACAGATCTTGTGGTTCCTTGCAGCCCTGTGTTCAGTGATTGATGGAAATTGTGATATTCTTGGAAACAGCTTGCTCACAGGTTCAAGAGGGCTGCATTTAGTGCCCCTTGCTGTTCCCTGGAGTTGTTTTGCCATTGTCTGTCCTAGGAGCAGGGTCAAATCCTTAATTAAAATTGTGATTGTCTGCAAATATATTTTCCTGTGAGTAATGAAGGGTCTGCCACTTGTTAGTAGCAATTTCCCTGCAGGTATCCTCACATTAGAAAAAAGAATGAGACCAAATGACTGCACAGAAGGCACTCGTGGGTAATTTAAGTAACGGAAGTAAATATATATGAGTGTTTTCAGTTGTCTAGGATTGTGCCTGATTTCTAGAGAAGGAGGAAGGGTTGGTGGGTGTGTATGTGGTGGGGGTTCCCTATTATCCCTATGAACTACAGCAAATTATCCCTGTTGAAATCAAGCCTTAAGAGAACAGAGAACTTAAATAAACATTTCAATCTCTTTGTCAGCAGAGTGATAGCCTTAAATGCAGCTTCATGCCTGTGCCATAGACCTGGGATTAGTGGTGTTGAACCCCAGTCCAGGGTCTGAAGCAAAAGGCTTTTGCAAGGTACAGATGTTTGTTTCCTACCCTAAAAGGAGACTCTCCTGAGACTTGCTCCTAAACCAGATGGAGATTAGCTGCTCCAGGAAGGCTGTCTACCAAAAACCTTCTTGTCACAGGGTAAAGTGCCTCTCTGTGTGAAAATGCCTGGCCAAACTAAATTGTGGCAGACTTTATTCTCATTGGAGAAGTTACTTCTGGGACAAATATGTCTAATTTCTGTTGTCCATTGCTCTGTATACTGCATTTATCTCATATTATTGGCTTGACCCTCATTGCAGTGGTGTCTTGGTACTCATGATCTTGATTTTCATTTGTGCAGCCTCCTGAAAGGAGGGAAATTGATACAATCCTCAAAGAGAGAGATTAATTTCCACTCTGTATTGGGGCTGGCAGACATGGTGCTCCCTGGTTACTCCAGCACAAATCTTAATTGCTGTGGGTGGATGAAACACGATCTTCTTTTTCACTAAGGGTTTGACACTTCATTCTGAGAAGTCTGAGTAAAGACTGAGGGGTCCTGAAAGAGGGTTTCACAGAGGTTTGTTTTCTGCTGAGATTAGGAGTGGCTGGGCTCAGTTTGGGGGTGGTGATTAGTCTGGGGAGCAAAAAGCTGAACCCCAGGGTCTGATATTCTGTCTCAGTAGGGTATGCCTGCACGGATTCTCTGATGTCTACTCCATGGAAAAATTTAGCTGAGGCTTTTACTTTTATGGGCCACGAATGGGGTTTCTCTAGGCAGATATATGACTTCTTGAATATTTTTTTAATCTATCTATGGGGTTTTTTGCCTTTTTAATGAAACTTTCCTGTGAGTTTGGACCTATAAATATGAATGAGCTCCCTTAGGAAACACACCCACTGCTCTCTTTAGGAAAGAAGACTGATAACCAACACTGATGAGAAGTGTGTGACTTTTAACTGTCAAAAAAGGTGACAGGCTAGAAATAATATTTTTCTCCTTCCAGATGCCAAATAGGGTTAATTAATGCCCAGACAAAAACCACAAATTACTTCTATATAACTATGTATTTTTCATTGTCATGAGTTACTATATTTTCTTTTTATTCTCTCTTTGCTCTAAGCGTCTTATGTGTATTAACAGCAAAAATTAAGATAAGGAATGAGGATAAAAAAAATAGAAAAACCATTCAACTTATGGTCTATGTGAAGATAAATGAGACTTTGCCAGTACCATGTTTAATCTAGTTTCAAAAATTCCAAAATGTCCGTAGTAATTCATAGGGTATAATGTGATTTTTAATAGAGGCACTTGGCATGACAAATTATGTATTATTCGGGGGAAGAAAAATATTTTTGTTTTACAATTGTTTAGCATAAAAATTACAACCAGTTTTACAGAGCACGCTGAATGATGTATCTCACATTCTTTGTTATTTATTTTAATGGAATATGTTTAAATTAGGCTTTGCTCATCCTATTTAGTAACTGCATTCCCATGAGGCTCCCATAACATTGTGTCTGGTCTTTTATGGCAGGGAATCCCGGCACATATAAACACTAGCAAGACCCAGGTGGGAAAAAATAAAGCCAGGGATTGGTAAAACCGAGGAAGAGATGATGGAGTGTTGTATTTCTCCACAAGACTAGACGACCACCAATGGCAAAAGTAAAAGAGTCTTCTCTCTTTTACTGGGTGGGATATTACAGCTTTTACTCTCGAGTCCTGCCCTGCTTGGCTGGAGCCCTTCCCAATGGCTCACTGGTGCCAGAGAGCGCTCACCCCTCCCACGTCGGGGCTTTTTCCCAAGGGGGCAGGCCCCAGAGGCAGGAACAAGACACCACCCAATCAGGGATAAAGTGGGAGGAGAACAGGGCTGGGTTACATTTCAATGTGGGGGATGGGCACTGCTGGGCAAGGACAGATCACATGATACAGAGAAAACAAACATTACAAATTATATTTATGCATTACAATTAATGCATTACAACAATGGAGGCTGCAGAAGAGGGAGGTGCGTGTCTGTAAAGCTCCTTCGGAAGAGCCTCACAGGGGAGGGTTTCATCCAGTTTCTTGTCCCACTTTCAGGGGGGATACCTGCAGTTGTGTCCTGAGGAGGATGTGATTTGACAGTGGGACCTTCCCAGCTTAAGAAAACATGCACCCTTACATGTACCCAACATCTAATAACCCACAAACCATGAGTTTATTTCCATAAAAAATTGATTTGCATAGTTCATGATGCCCCAAGAACCTCTCTGGTTCAGGACTACTCTTCCCCTGAAATGTGCAGGAGTTCAATCCATGCAAGCTGAAGACCCCTGGGACCTGTTGGGGGCTGACCCTTGTGCATGGTGCATCCACTGGCTGCCCCATCTCCATTGGAGAAGCCACTTAGCAGGTAAGTGGCCTCCCCTCCCCTGGCCTCCCCACCCCTGGTCTCCCCTGGCCTCCCCTCCCTTTTTTTCATTAGGTTTTCAGATTCTTACAAACACATTAATTATTTCAACCCTTCTTAATGGCAGCTGTGATGGTGCAAAAGTTGATTTATTTGGTTTATCACGTTTTGCGTAAGCAGTTAACAGTTTTTCATAAGAAGTTTCTGTAATGGTTTGTTCCATGTACCCCCCATTCTCCTTGTTGGTTTTTCCCCCTTATATTTGTTATGTAATGTTCAGTTATCTGTCAATCACCCTACCCCTCACCTGCTGTTGTCAATCCTCTCTCTCTTCCCCTGTCTGTCACTCCAGGACCCTTCCCTGGATTCTGGAAAGCTCCAGGGAGGGCCTTGAGTGATAGGCTGGTGCATGGGAAATCCTCTTCTCCTCATCTTTGACTGGTTCCCCTGTTGTAAGGTTACACCCCCCCAGTTCCACCCCAAGTTTTCCTGATTGGTTGTTGAGTTGTTACCGCCCCTTGGTCCTCCCCTGTTTAAAAGGTCATACACAACCCCTGTTTGGGGCTCTCCTGAGCAGCAGGGGTCAGGTGTTGGGTCTCCCCCATAATAAAGCCCTTTCGACCCTGCTCGGGGAGTCGCTCTTCTATCCGTAGCCGTGATTCCAGCAACATCTTGTCTTATGCTGGGTGTGGGGAGCCAAGTATCCATGGGGAGGAAGGAGCTAGTGCAACTAGCAACCCTGACCCATAGCACGTGAGCCACGATGAAGATTCTGAGCTAGCCCGTGGGCCAGCGCTTCCAAGCATCCGAGGGACACCGCGACAGGCAGCAGGTCACGTACATGGACACCTAAAATTCTATGGTTACTTTAAAAATTTCAAAAGGTTACTTTAGAAATGTCCTCTGCAGCCTAAAGGGTGTATATATTGAAAAGCCTTTAGAAATGTCACTAATCTTAAGTACATAAAAGTTCTCATTTGAAATTCTATCAAATTAGGGAATGATGTTGCATGCATGAAGGTAAAATGATTTAGGAAAGATATTTTGGGAAAGCAATACATGATATGGGGGTATTTGGTCTTATTTCAATAGGATATGAGGCCTTCTGGCAGGAGAAAATCATCCATATTCTAGGAGGAAGGGAGAATTTTTATGGGGGTATACATTTAAGAAAATCCCCAAACTGGGTAGTCTGGAATTTTATTGATTTAGGATTGTTGGAATTTAAGATTGCTGGAAAAAAAATCCACAGAAAAGCCACAGTGCAGGTGAGCACACAGTGGATGAATATGTGGTTGCAGTGTTGATGCGGTAGTGCAGGAAATTCATAACAAGGGTTTCTGGTGATTAAGCTGGAGACAACCAGGGAGACTAAAGGGGAAGAGTATTAGGCATCAGTGTGGAGGGACCATGAAAAATGCTAGTATGATCTGTAAGTGCAAGTAGAAATAAAGAAATATTAACAATATGGTACAAGGCACTCTCAATGGGAATTATGTGGAGACTGGCCATCTGTAATGGAGAAAGATGAAATAAATCTGTAACAAATTGTAGTGGTTTCACATTCACTAAATTTTGGTGTTGGTACTTACTCTTTTTGTGAGAGAGAGACTAGGAGAAAAAACAAAGCAGACTCAACTTTAAAATTAACAAATAGTTTATTAACGTACACTAAAAGAATAGAAAAACAGAAAGTTGGAAAAAAACTAAAATGGAATGAAACTTCAAAAAAACTTTTTTCTCCTTTTACAAACTGTTTACTTTCTTACAAAACAACATAAAGAGACAAAACTTGTAATTTCACTCAGTTTTACTATCTGATAATAGTCTTTTATTAATTCATTGGGGGAAGAGTATCTTTTTGAGTCATGGATCCCACTGACAACCTAGAAGAGTTCTCTTGTGGGTTTTAAACTGTCACAAAAACAACCACCCGGAGAAACCTGCCTTTGTGACCCTCCCAGGAGCAGTTTCCCAAGCTGCTTATGGGTCATGGGTCTTAGACTTTTGCATACTGGGGTGTCACTTTTTAAAGATGAATAACTCCAAAGCAAAGGATTCTTCACTTCAAGGTACAGAGATATCTTCTCACTTCTTCACTGGCGCAGGGGGCTTCTCATCTTTCTTTGTTCAAGCATCCTATAGGATATTACTTAGTCCGTCACAAACACCTTTGCTTAAATCTACACACAAAACTATCATCTCCCCAAATGCATATCTTTCCCATGATTTACAGGAATGACCTAAATATAGAGTTAATTTCCATGGCTCAAGTAAGAATAGAACAACCAACTCTTCAACTCTCTGTCTTAATAGTCTTTTCACTCTTGCTGTTGTTCTTTATGTTCACTCTGTCCTTCCTTAATCTCTCAGAGAAGAGCCAAGCTCTGGAAGCTTCATGTTGCTAGGAAAGAGTTAAATCTGCTCTGAGTCTTTGTGTGTCTCTCTCTCTGTAGCTCGTGGTATTAGATGTTCAAGGCTGAGCTGATAAAGGAGGAAAAACTCACGCAGAAACATTAGAGATTGGAGAAAACAAGCAGTCTAGAATCACAAAAAAACCAAACTAGGCAAGATCATAAATGCCTTCTCAGCCCACCCCTCGGTGTAAATTGGGATGGCCTTGGCCCAAATGGTGCCCATAGCTCTTATCAGGGGCCCGGCAGAGATTTTTCTCTGCTCTAAAGAAGTTAAAAAAAAAGTAGCTGTTACAAAACAGCAACTTCTCCTTCCCCCCCTTCACCCGGGAGCTGATGGAATCCGGCCAGGCCTCAGGCCAGCTCCTCCCAAAAGGGCCCAGCTCGATGTTACCTGTCTCTCTCTGGCCAAAGGAAGAAGGAAAAGGGCCCACCTACAGGAAATCCACGGGGTTTTTTTATGGTACTTCCCAAAATCACAGCCAACAATTTCGGTGGTCAGAATAGATGTCAATATTCTAACTCTCTGATAGGTCTCTGTCTCTTCCAAAGCAATTCCCAGGTCCTGACCTGGAGAATTATTCTACATTCTTTTATAACTAAAGAACCAAACTGTACTAACTCATGACACAAATAATGGTAGAGAAAAACAGAATGTACCTGGGAACTGCAAGGGGGTGAACAGAGTTTCTGCTGAGAACACAGGGATCTGTGCCAGAAAAAAATTGGTCTTGGCTGGTTTATATTATCACAGAATGATTTTGGACCACAGATACAATAATGCAGTCAAAAGGTGAACGGTATTTCAGGAAGGATGACATAAAGTGTTTTTGTCAGAGGTAGAGAAGGGGCAATGTTATTGCATGAAGTAAAGGTTAGACTATGTGCTTAAAGAAATGGGGTAAGAATTCCACCATGGTAACAATATGAAAAAACCCCAGTTATACTCTTTAACCCTGCTATACAATTGTTATTAATAATACCCTGTGTGGCTGAACACCAAGAAAGGAAGAGATGTAATCAGATTGGAGGAACCTTTTTTTTTGCCCAAGAGTGAATGGATGTGAATGAGAGATGAATAGAAATATGTGTAACATCTGTGTAGGCTCTCTAGCTATTGGAACAGGAGGATTACAGAAAGTTGCTCTGTGGGGTGGAAGAAAAGGAGAAGAATCTTGGACATAAAATGGAGTTTAGAAAGTTTATGGCTTGAAATTAAAGCAGAAGAAGCTTGCAGAGCTACTGAGCTGATGATGATAAGTCACGGACTGATACTAGAGAGTTATGGGCCTCTCCCCTGGGGGACAGACTGCAGTTCCAAATAATCTTGGCAGTAGTGATCCAATTCTTTTGATATACTAAATGTTATGCTGTGATTCTCATTAAGTTCAGAACTTCCTTTAACCTACTGTGGCCATATTTTCAATCCACATCAAAAAGAAGTGGTATCAGGAATGTCAGAATTGGATCCATTACTACATTTTAAATTTGTATTAAGGTGCTATATGCTATAATTTGTGTCATTTTTTTTGTTTCTCTTCTTTGGCTCTGGAGTCGATTTTGAAGAAAAAAATTAATCTAGTTCAATACTAAACAAACATAACTTCAGTGTAAAGGCATTTTAAGGAGAGTGACAACAGAATGAAAGAGGTAGACAAAAGAAGGGAAAGAATGATTTTTTTTTCCCCATCATCTCAAACTGTATTTTAGATCACTGTCTTTACAAAATCTTCTTGGAAGACTAGGGAAATAAGTTCTATAGCATACACCATAATGAATAATATCAGCTTATTACCTAATTATTATTTTTGTAAAGGTATGGAAAATGGAATTTTAATATAGAGTAAACACAGAACCACAGGATTGATAACTTTCTCTCTGAAGTATCACTTTATTGCATTAGCTGGCCAGGTTTAGAAAGGATAATTCAAAATCATGTCTCCTCTTACTTGATTTAAAAAATCTCTGTTGCATTTCCTATTCTAAAAAATAGAAAACAATAAATAATTAGGAATAATATGCAGTATTATCTAAAAAATAAAAGGTTGTTTTAGTGGAGGAGACAAACAAATACCCTTAATCTGTCACTTTAATATTGCACAGTGTATACCATAATTTCTTGCAATTATGATGATTATCTGAAAAATTCTCATCTCTGCTTTGTTGCAGGCTTTCTCAAAGAAAAGCTGCTTATCTCTCAATGCCACCATTTCCCCTGTGTTCAAATGAAATAATATCATTCCTTGACTTGCCAGGGTTGCTAAAAGGGCAAGTGTTTTAAGATTGAAGCTCTTTAGCTGTGGTGCAGTAGTTGGGACATATAAATAAATAAGATCAGATGCAGCAAACTCAGCTTCGTGGCTGTGTAAAATCAAAGCTTCCATCTGTCAAGAAAACACATGTCTGGAGGGAAGGAATTGCAGTTGGATGATGTGATGGTAGAATTAGGGTGATAGATTATCTATAACCAAGCATACTATCTCCATCTCTGGCAAAAGGGAAGAAAAAAAAAAAAAGGTTTTAAACCCAGTCACCCATCTAAATATTATGATATCATTATAGAGTCTGCACCCACTGAAAAATGTAAGGCATTGTAGAAGCATAAAGCACTGCAACTAAATAGCAACACAATTTTGTCAGAGGTTGAAAAGTTAATTCAGTCCTGGCCCCATTAATATTACTTTTAATTTTTTATTATTTTATTCAACTGGTTTATAAGGTAATAAATAACGCTCTTCAGTCTATCCAGGGTACATCAGTTGACAATGGGAACTCTGAGTGATGACAAAGCATTGGAGTTTGAATTAATATAATATTATATTCATATAAAGGAATTTTTTTTCCCCTGTAATACAGCTACCTTCAAAAGATGCAGCGGTTTCTGCTGGTTTTGAGCCCTGAACGTGGCTTTTAGAGAGTTTTCAGTGTGAAACTGCAAATATAACTTGGAAACCAACAGAAAATTAATTGACTGGTTTAATTTCTTGTAATTATTTATTTTTTTTTCTAAATTAATAAGGTATGCATTACATATGCACAGAGAAATATTCTCCTAAATATTCTCCTAAATAATGTGTTTACGATCCTATTACTGCTAAAAATACACCCACCCAAAAATTCAAATCAATTACTAAACAAATTAAAACCCAGCCAAACAAAAGATACCCCCATACAAACAAGAAAAACAGGGAAACTGACAAAAATTCTGACTTCTCTTGATGGAGTTTGGTATGACCTTTTTTTACACATGCTGTATCTCTTCAAGCTTTATACTTCTGAAAATGAAGAAATCGCTATCTCAGTGCCTTTGTAAGGGGCCAATATATCATATTCAGTCATTGCTTGGAGAAAACTTTTGGGCTGAAGATCTGGAAGGCTCGGCTCTGGCTGGCTTCCTATTTTCTCCTTTCATGCAATTTCTTTTTAAACTCATTCTGATTTTCACTGCATGGGTAGCCTTTAAATAATTTCACCCATTTCTTTTCAGAACAGCAAGCATCTCACTCAAAAATTCAGAGAGATCATCTGGTCCAGCTCTAAAACAAGAACCCACACTGCTGAAGTATCACAGCATCTCCCTAATTTTGGATGTCTTGTGTTGGCATATTCCAGAAATAGAGATTGATTAGGAATGATTGGTTCATAATGCACTGGAGAACATGTAAAGAAGCTGTCAGATTTTTTTTTTCCCCCTTTTGATCATCCATGGCATCTAGCAAAGACAAGATATTAGTGGTGGCACATTATCCAGAAACCTTGTGAGGGTGGTATGTTTCTCTTTTTTTCCCCCCATATACTTGGAGTTGTCTTATTTAAGCTCTGATAACAGTCCTGCAGTCAGGTGGATAATATCTCAGGAATGCAAATTGCCATTGTCATCTCAAGGGAAAAAAAAAAAAAAAAAAAAATCCTGACATTCAGTCTGAATTAAAAAGCAATCTATTTTTTAAGAGAATAGAATTAATAAATGATTTTTCATTTATTTCCATTTAGTAATTATAGCCTCTCAGTCTAATCCAAACATTTATTCCCTCCTCCCAGGACTCCTAAGCAATGTAGGCAAATGTAGACTTTTGTGTCCTGATGGTCAGGACATAGGATTTTACCTGGAATGGTAACCAGGAGGAGAACCAAGAGACTGTAGAATCTTCCTGGAACCAGAGAAGAAGAGGGTGTTAAGTGAGTGAGCAGCAGAAATAACCACACACACATATGTACAGTTTCCCACTGCTGAAACAGCCAAAAGTCAGTGTCTGGCTGGGAAGGTGAGAAGAAATCTCCTGCCATAAAACTCCCACTATTAAAACAGCAAGTCACAAAACTGGTGGTAACAATCAGAACTCTCTACAGTCCCATGACCTGAGCATCTCAGCTTGTGCTTAGAATTGTTTCAGCTCCTCTCTTTTTAGTAACCAGATATCAGTTTTAATTTTGACCTTTCTATTTATTTATTTATTTCAATATTCTTTCCCACAGAGGGTAGTAATTGGTGAAAAGAAAGGAAGATTAATTATCAAATGGAAAAAAAAATCAAAACAGAAAGGCAGTTCAGGAAAAAGAGCTGAATTGACAAAGACGAAAGCTCCAAACACCATAATTATGATGCATATTTTTGATGTCTTCTATGTTACTTTGTTAGGAAAGACCTAAAAAAAAAAAAAAAGGGTTTTTTGGTATAATAGATGATGTGTCTTAAGCAACAGGGTGTAATTATAACAATTCTAGGTAATATATGTCAATATATATGCAAGAAGAGAGAAGTAACAGTAGCCCATAACAGGCAGTCCTATGTTGAAAGGGCACCCAGGGTGTTGGCATTTCCTACATGAATTTCTGTTGATACTTGATTTTATTTTGTTTTCTCAAGTAGAAGGAATAATTCATCAGTTGAAGGCCTGGCTTTTGCCCTTCGCTCCCCTGAAGCAGAAAACAAACACCTCTTCCAGCTGCTTTGGTGTCACAGTGAAGCACAGATGTGCTTTTCTTCTTGGAACTGAAACGGGAGGAAAAGGACCACTAAAATATATAGCCAAAACCTAAATAAACATCAGGGAGATAACTTAGTGGAAGAGGGATGGAGTTTGTCATACTTTGTTTTAGCTATCTCAAATATTACTTCATTTATTTAAACAGGCCATGGTTGTTCATTCAGCAGTCAATGAGAGGAAAACTGAAATGTTTTGTGACACTGCCTGCCTCCAAAAGAGATGGGTAGTTTGGTTTTGGGGTACCCTCAAGAAACTCAGGAAAAAACAAAACAAAACACACACACAAAAAACCAAACCAAACCAAAACCAAAAAACCCACAAACAAACAAACCCCAAACAAACAAACAAAAAAACCCACACAACAACAAAAGAACAACAAAAAACCCAACAACAACAACAAAAGAACACCCCCCAAAAAAACAACCTAGGTGATTCTGGTCTGTTAAATCTCAAAGGAACTGTAGGTATTTCCAAAACCTTCATTTACATTTCTCCTTTTCCTAATTTTACTGAGAGGGAAACACAATAACCTCTATTTTGTCTTGTACTTTGCATTACTGGTACCAGCAGCTGTGGATTGCTGTGTTTGTGCCTGGCCCTGCACATGAACTGCACTTGTTGCTGTCACACTGACAGTCCTAATGCTGCTGTTGAAAGAGCTCTCTTTTTTTTTTTTTTTTTTTTTTTTTCCCCCAGGGGATTTCTCTAGCTACTTAGCTACTTGTTAACTTGCTTCTATGAATTATTCAGGTTAAAAAATCACTGGGATCATAATTTGTGAATTTTTTCCCTGCACAACCAAGTTCTCCACAAGCCAGGCCTTCAGAAAACAAAAGCCTCTGTGCCTTTTCTCTGCTTTTCTCTTGGTATTCTCTTTATTAGATTTGTCTTGACCTCTGACACTAGGGAGAGTATGAAACTTTTTTAACTTTTGGCTTATGACGCAATCTAGGTCACTGCAGCCTGCAGAATTGAAACATTGGGATCTCATTAACTCTATTTTATTTCCTCTCCTTTCTTAGTCACAGAAAATAGATTAACAGGGTAGCGCTTTGCAGTAAGTGGACATCAATTAATGCTAAATTACACCAGAATTCCATTGGAATCAGACATTAGCAGTCACACTAAGTCCAAAAGACCTTGCCATGATTAATGTTCTTGTAAGGAATATAAAAAAATGAATAACTATTTGTCACTTATAATAAAGTGCTACCAGTTAATTTTATCCTATTTTCTCTCCTGGTGTTGCTGTAAAAAATGAGATGCTGGAAGTTTAAAACCTAGTGTTTGACAGAAATGCAAGCTTCCACTTTCTGACCTACTCAAGATATTCAGTGCCTCTTGTCCTGTTGATACTCTTGGTATCAAGATATAGAGCAAATGTCTCTTGGTTTGGGATGAAGAACCTGGGCAACAGGAAAACTTATTTTAATTCTTGTGTCACAACTCACTCCTCAGTATTGGAAATTCAAGTCCTCAGACTGTTCATTAACTTGACAAACATGAAATGAGTGCAGAAAACTGAAGCACATAAATCTATTCTTTTGACAAAGAACATAATGAGAATGGGAAGTGATACAAACTAAAAATATCACTTTACAGTCTGGAGACTGTATATTCTTGCTTCCTTGTTGTGGTGCCTGTGAGGAATAAAAATAAGAAAGGTGCAGAAGATTAGGAGTTTGTGTTAAGTTGAATAGCTGTTTGTATTAATGTTACTTGTTCTTGTTACCCGTTTTATGCATTAATGTTATCTGTCTTTGTTATCTGTTCTATGTACCCTAGAAACCAGTTCTGTGTACCCCAATTTATATATATATCCAGTGTTGTGCATTCCCCTTACCCGAGTTAGGCCCCTAAACCCAATTGTTCAGTCCCAGTTTCCCCTTACCTTATCCCAAGTTAGGCCTCCGCTGCTCCCCGACTGGCTCGTTGAGTCAGCATCATCACATGTTTACGCCCACCGAAGCACTGACATCACCTGCCTCCCATCAGCTCCACCTCAACTGTCCATCAACCTGGAGGCACCGCCCAAGAGACCGACAACTTTCCATCGAGTACCACCCGATATGGAAATAAGGGGGACTCCCAACGTGCACCTCTCAGCCGGAAGTAGGGTACATACCAAAAACCCCTAGTGATAATGAGCTGGCTCCACTTCCAACCAGATGAAAGGTATCAATGGGTGAGGAAGACCTTCAGGCACCTGTGGACTTAGTCAGACTAATATCCAGGTTCTCACCCTGACTTAGGAGGCACCCACTGGGAGACACCCCCTGGCCCAAAACACACTGCAAGCGAGACCTGGGGGAGACTCCCGTAAGGCAAGGCTCCTGACTCTGCGGCTGCACAGAGTCGACGACGACCTCCTCCTCAGCGGTGTCCATCGGGAGCAGCGGTGGTGTAGACATTCCCCGAGCTACCCCTTTCAAAAAGAGCTGACTAATAAAGGCACTGAAAGGGGTAAGCTTGATCTCCTGCCCTGGTCATTTCCAACAGTGCCTAATGCGAGGTCTTCTTCATGCTTGCCCAGGCTTGCTCAGGCACCGTGGCGTGGAAAGGTACGGACAGCTGGCAGCGCCAGCTAATCCCATCCTGTGGGGTCTCGGCTCCCACACGACCTTGGCAGTAGGCACAGGTGGTGCAGGGCAACGACGGCGGAGATAGAAAGACGGACTCTGCTGAGTGGGTCACAAGATTTTATTGGAGTCCCAGTGCAGGAACACCCTCACCTCCAGGTAACTGCCCAGGCAGAGCCTGCCAGGCCACTTGCCAGCACCTTTTATTTGGGGGTGGAAAAAGGTGGAACAAGGGGAGGAGGAAGGGAGTCAGCAAATCAGGGCTCACTAGGGAGGAGTCACACTGGTGAATGACATTTCTATAAACCAAACAGAGATGATGAGGAGGGACCCCCTCTGGACCTGACCTATCACTTACTGCCCTTGGAAGAACTTTCTAGCTTCAGGGGAAGGCCCCTAGATGATAGGCAGACTCCAGAGGAGAAGTGGGAGATTGACATATAACTGTTGGAAGGGAGAAAAACAGGGAAAGACCATTGGTGGGAAAAAAAACAGGGGTACACAGGAGGAACCACTCAACAAATTAACAGTGCATATTGTAATAAAACAACAAAAAAAAATCCCACACCACAACACTTCCTGACTAATCACAGCTCTACCCCCTTGCTTTTCTCTATCCCTGTGCCTTTGCAGAACTCCTCTTTAGAAACAAGCAGTAGAGCACAAGGAAATGGTTTCAAGTTGCACTAGTACAGATTTAGATTGCTTATTAGGAAAATATTCTTTACTGAAAGGGTTGTCAAGCTTTTGTCAAGCCAGACCACCCAGGACAGAGGTGGAATCCTCATCTCTGGGACAATTTAAAAGACTCGTATGTCTTTCAGGAAAGGTGATCCTTTCTGAAGTATACCGCAACTTGGGCTTCCCACCAAGACTTAACTTGGCAAAGGCTTGTAATTAGCACTATTATTTAAGTGCACAGCTGAAGTCTTAGTGTTTGCAAAATGCTTTGAGAACTTTACATTTAAAAAAAAAATAATGCTAATTTTACTATTGACTGCATTGCCTTATTGCATTAAAAATTATCCCAGTACCCAGTAAAGGAATAATTTAATTCAAAACCCAGCTTGCTTTTCTCGGTATCAACAGCACAAATCATTTAATATTATAAAGTCCTTCTTGCTGCTGTACAGTGAAATTTAAGCATTTTTTTTTTTAGCCTTTCTTTCTTCTTCATTTTTATTTCTGTGGAAAGTGCTCTCAGGGAATAACACAGCTTGCTTAACTGCATAATGCTTTATGCAGTAGGCACTTTAATCTTCTAACACTGAAACCTGAAAAAGTGAAATGCTTGAAACAAACTCTTCTTCTAAGCATTCAATATCAGAAGAAATTATCAAAGCTTAGGGAAACCAGGAAATAAATACACCAAGCACAGACAAGAGAACATTAAAGATGAATCCCTAATTTTGTCCCAGTGCTGTGCAAAATAGGCTTCCACTGCCTCTGCATTCAGTTCCAAGTCCTACATGACCTTCAGCTCTAAAGATGAGAGTCATATATTTAACTACAGTATTTTTTATTTACCATACAAGTTGAGATGCAAAACACTTAATCTACATTGTAAAATGGAAAGTGGCTGAGCTTGCAGTGACCTTGAATATTTCTACACCAAAAGTTGATAATTTTAAACAAGTGCAGCCCTTTGGCTGTGCTAAATTGGACTTAAGTTCATGGCATGTGTTATTTTTCAAAACCTGACTCTATTTTGTTGTTGTTGTTGTTTTTCCTTTTGGGCAATCAGAATACAAATCTAGATATTTAGCATGTATTTATTTAAGAGCATAGATGTTCTCTGGTTAAAGAGCAGAGAGGAGGAAATAGCAGTGGAGGGTGTTCAAGGGAGTTGTTTGCTCAGTCTGGCTTTCTGCTGAAACTGGATACTGAGATCACTTTTCTCAATATCAGTGCACAGAAAACTACAGCCAGAAGTACCAATGCCTTCATCCACTAAACATGCTGAGGAAAGTGTTGATTAAAATCAATGATATAACTCCTTTCCTCCTTTCCCTCTTGAATATAGAGGGGAAGCAAGGAAGCAGCAATTTCCTTGGGTGAAACAGCGAATTTCTGTACAATTTGTCCCTTCAGTTAAAGCAGTGGCTGATTTTTGTATCTTCTATTTCACTGCATGCTGGCCCTTATATATCTTATAAAACTCTGATTCTGTTTTCTCTCTCTTTTTCTAATTTTTCCTTAAATATGAACGAAGCAAAAACCTTGTGCTACATTGCTATAATTATGATTTTACTAGAATAAACACAGACTCCAGACCAAAGATGACAAATGTCAAAATCCCACATTTTGGGGCAGATCTTGTCTTTCCTGCTCAGTGTCTGTTTAATATTCGTATATGATTACTCCTGCTTACTATCCCTTTCTTCCTCTGTTTTAAGTTTTTTTATGTGACACTGGCTTACCCTTCCCTACAGTTCTAGTTCAGGCTATCACCTCATTCAACAAACAGAAGGCTGTTGCAGCCACCAGAAACCGAAATATAATACAATGTGTGTGTTTTTTCAGGGTTGAGTTCATTATTTCAGAGTATCTGTGTATGGGGCTGTGTTTTGGATTTGTGCTGGAAAGAGTGTTGATGATACAGAGATGTTTTTGCAATTCCTGTGAGCAGGGCTTGCACAGAGCCAAGGCCTTTTTTGATCCTAACTCCATCCCAATAGCAACAGGGTTGGGGTTGCATAAGGGGTTAGGAGGAGACAAAGCCGGGACAGGGACAGCAGGCCAAAGGGATATTCCAGACCATGTGACATCATAATTAGTACATAAGGCTGGGGAAGGAGTAGGAAGCAACAGGAGGAACATTTGGAATGGTATTTGCGTTCCCAAGTCACCACTGTGTATGGTGGGCCCTTGCTTTCCTGGAGATACCCAAGTTCCTGCCTGTCCTGGAAAGGGGTGGATGAATTCCTTGTTTGCTTTGCTTGCACATTCTGCTTCAGCCTTTCCTGTTAAACTGTCTTTATCTCAGCCTGTGAGTTTTCTCATTTTCTCTGTTCTGATTCTCTCCGCAACCCATGGAGGGGGAGTGGACAAGGGATGTGTGGGGCTGAGCTGCCAGCTGGAGTTAAACCACCCCAGAGGGACACGTGGGATTCACTGCCAGACCTCCTGGTGTCTAACAGCAGTGGCAGAGCAGAGTTTGCAGACTCTGGAAGATCTGGTCCACCATGCCATTTAGTCCAGGCTGTTTGTTTAAACTATTGCATAACATTAACATTTAAAAAATGTCTAGGTGTGAGAGAGCAATAGAATGGCTTTCCCATGCTCCCAAACCAGGGGATAACAGATGTGGCAAGCAGGAACATTAATATATTTAAGGCAATGATTAGAGGCTACTGAATCCAGTGTGATAAACTGAAATAGATTTATAAGGTTAATACCATTTTCAGAGACTACAGACCATTTTATAGGATGTGCTGTAAAACTTTTGTTCCTTCACCCAAATATATGATCTTTACCAGAGATTTAAAACAAAATACTGTAGCAATTGGATTCTAAAGGTCAATAAAGGAAGAAGAACAATGAAAGCAAAAATCAGTAGTGGGGAAAAGAGAAGAAAAGCCAGGGAAGGGTATTTCATTCTTTCTTTTTCTGGTGCTGTTGTTTTGCCAGTTTAACTGGTATAAAGATAATAAAAAAAGAATGCATCTCTGGAAAATGAAGGTTTGTCTTCATGAGAAAAGATATTGTGACTTCTAAAAGCCTTTAAATTTATATTTCCTAATAAATAAATCAACAAATGGAACAAAGTCACATAAAACTACACTGCACATTCTCATTAACCTTCAGGATATTTTAGGGGTTTTTTTTAGGTGAACTAAATCTTACCTGCAGACAGTTTGTATGCATATTTGTAAGCCATGCTGTGGCAGTGTGCCCTGCCTGGAGCCATAACCAGTTGTGGGGTCTGTGGGGGCTGCACCCAGCTTACTGTGGACTTTGGACAGTGGTGACTGAGGTGTTCTGCTGGTATGAAAATATGACTGTAATCCCTAAGGCTTCACAGCAGGACATCCCACAGAGTGGGCACATCTCAGAAGGCTGCTTGTCCAGGGTGAGAGACTCCTCTTTGCAGCTGAGTTTGAGGAGTGTTTGGACAACACTCTCAGGCACATGGTGTAATCATTGGGGTTTTCATGTGCATTGGACTCAATGGTCCTTGTGGGTCTCCCCCAGTCCAGTACATTCTCTGATTCTGTTCCATGAGATCTGTGGTAAGTGATTATTGTGGTAAACTTTGAAATCATAGCTAGAATTGGTTATGAACATATAAACATTTAAATAGAAATCATTGTCCAAGCCTGGGGTTAGGAGTGGATCCAGCTTCACCCAGCCTCCTGCCTGGGAAGGTGTTTAGAAGACCAGGGAATCCTTTCTGAGCCTTCAGTCTCAATCAAATCATCCCTCTGATGGTTCTGTCAGCCCTTGTCCTCCATGCAGTAAATAACCAAGTTTACCTTGTCACTGAATCCTGTTAAACCACTGCTGCATTTTCTCTCAAACTGTGCTAATTTGCTGGTTTATAATATGTTTATCACATGTTTATTAATAAAGAGTATCTTGTAATGAATGAAGTACTTCAGTCCATCTGTGAAACAGGCTAAGGAAAGGAAATTTGCCTCGGGGCTGGGATTTTGTCTCCTTACACCAGAATGATGACAAGCATGGAGGAAACCAAATCAAAACAAAAAAACCACCAGCCTCATAAAGAAGATTGATTAGAAAGACTGGGTTTTCTTATTTAAAAGTGAGAAGAATAAAAAGAAGTGAGGTGTAAAAATGAAAGCTAGAGAGATGCCCAATAAGAAGGCATAAGCTCCTTTTCTTTTTCCTCCCTCTGTGTTTATTTAGTCATCTTGTAACATGTTATAGTCAAAGGTTTTGCAGTCCTGTAGTCACAGAGGTATCACAGATTTCTTTCTGCTCATTTGATCTGGGGGATACAGATCTGGGGTGTATTTTCTGGTGAGAACTTTTCCCTTTTTTATAACTGCTAGATCAGCAAACTATTATCTTAGTAAAAAGCCTTCTCTTCTTTTTAGAAGAGGGAGTCAAGAACAATCTATGCTTTGTTTGATGGTAGAAGCTTAGAGAACAAGAAGTTATAGGAACAAATGCAATGGGTATTTGTGTGGTGTGGTGGGGTGTGTGTGTGTGTGTATTTTAGAGACAGAAAGGGATGCTCTTTTTGGTAAACAAAAGTGGTTTCCTCTAGACATTTCTGAAGGTGTTGATATCTTTGAAAGGGAATCAGAGAAAAGAAATATTACCAAAGATTGGGAGGTTTCATTATGAAGGATGTGCTAAAAAAATTAAAGAACTGTCTGCTGTGATTTCCTAGGATTTGTAAAGTTATCACTTTGTGCAGTAGAGAAAGAGCCCATACAAAAATCGAGCTAAAAAAATGTATCACATTAGGGCTGCCTAATAGAATGCTAAAATGAGGAAATGGGCCTCTGCAGGAAAACCTCACAGTACTCTGTGTCTGGTTCTGTCCCGCTCCAGGCGGGAGGCTGACCCCCAGCTAGCTCGAGTCAACACAGACACAAAGTTTCCAGTTCGTTTCGGCTTCTCGGCTCAGCAGCCGGACCCCATGAATCGAGACAGTCAGCAGCAGCAGAAGAGAAAAGGCTGGCTCTCAGATTAGCAGGTTAAAGATGTTTATTAGCAAGGAGCTCCGAGGCTGGTGGCTGAGAGCTTCCAGGCTGAGAGGTGAGAGCTCAGAGCTGAGAGTGCTGAGAGGGCTGAGAGCTCAGAGAGCTGAGAGGGCTCTTCCTCCCTCCTACCCCCTATATGCGGGGGAGGGGTCCCAGGGAGGATACAACAAGACCACAAATCAGGGGGTACCAAGGTGTGCCCACCCCCAAGCCTTGGACCAACCACCTCCAGAGGAAAAGAATTCCCCCCAGGGGACCTATCACCTGAAGCCCTCTCCCTGAGATTTTGCAATCCGGGAGGGACCCCTGGAGTGATAGACAGGCTGCCCCAGAGAAAGGGGGGGCAGGGGCAGAGGGGATGTTACATGTCATGTGAGGGGTGGGATGATTGACACAAAACACCTTATTATACAGACAACACAAAAGGGATACAGAATTGGGGATACAGTGAAATGAACCATAACATAAACTTCTTACAAAAACCTAATAAAACAGTTCTGCACCACCACATCTCCCCCTTTTTTGTTTTAATAACAGGAGGAGGGCTGGAACGGAGGAGGATGATATTCGAAGTCTGGGTAACTCTCGGTGAGCCATTCTGGCTGAGTGGGTCACTCCATCTGAGGTTCCTCCTCGGGTGTCTTCTGTCTTCTGGGTGTTCCTCCAGTTCCATGTCTTCCTCCCATCCAGGAACAGATGATACAGCAACTTGGTTCACAGAGGGGGCATGTGTGGTGCTAGAAATTAATCTACTTAACATTTTTTTGATGATACCAAATCCAATTAAAATTAACAGAATAACAAACAAAATAACAAAACTCATTCCAAAATTGAACCCACCCAGCCCAAAATTCCCCAGTCCCCAAACAATCCATTCAGCCAGTCACCAGTCTCTCTTTTGATGTCATTTACCATGTCTCGGATGTTCTGGATGGCTTTGTGGACATCTTCAGCCTTTGTTGACAGATTGACACAGCACAACCCCTCAAACTTCTCACACTGATGTCCATGGAGGAGGAGGAGGTAGTCGATAGCTGCTCTCTTTTGCAGCATTGCTTGCCTTGTCACTTCCTCGTCTGATAGGAGGCCGGCCAGCGCGTTGGAAGTTAAATTTGCTTGTTTTGTTACCCAACACTCCAGGTGAGCTAGCTCACCCAGAGCCTTTGCAATCGATACCCAGGGTAGAAAGACTGTGACTGCCACTCCTTTTACTTTGGGCCAATGTATAATTTCTGAGTCACAGCTGGCATCGAGTGAGGTCAGATCTCTCTTTTGTACCTTTATTCTGGTGGAATTCTTCTGCTGCCAATTCATGAGAGTGGTCTTGTTGGGGGAAAACAAGCCCAACCGGCCAAAAGTACATGGTCCTCCTACAAGGCGAGGGGGGATGCCTGCCCATGCTCTATCCCCACAAATTAAGAATACACCTTTAGGAAGGGTCAGGGGTTTCTCATCAGCAGTCGAGACCATCTCCACATGGGCGATTCGGCCGCATCATATTTTTGCTGTGTAAACGTCCTTGGTCAGATAGACAAACTGATAGGATCTCTCCTGACCCTGAGGGGGGGTAAACATAAAATGAATGCAAAAGGAAGCATTTGAGGAGCCTAAAATTTCTAACTCATTGAGAGTTGAGAGGGTGGATATGTATTTTTTCCACAACAGGAATGGATTTTTAACAGGGAAGGTGATTTCCACATCCAGAAAGGAATCAGGTGGGGATATCTGGGATACAGATTGACCCTTAGAGCTACCCTCTCTATTGGCCTGCTCTGTGATCTCCAGGAGCTTGGCAGGTAACTCCTTGGGCCCATATGGGATCCCCACAAGGCAGGTCATGAGTGGGTTGTCTGCTGACGTGGCTGAGAGGCAAATGTGGTCCTGCCCCATTGCCCTGGCGAGAGTTGCCCAAACGTTGGCTTTGGGCTGGGGCACCAGCTATCCGGAGATAGGTGCGGCAAGACTGGCGAGCAGGAGGACACCAAGAAGCAGGTGAAACTTCCTCAGCACAGGGGATTGGCGCTGGACAGGTTCCATCGGGACTAGAAGAACTAAAACAAACAATCAGCATCCAAGCAGAGGTCATTCAGGAAAGGGAAACCATCCTGGGAAAAATCTTCCCTCCTTTTCCTCCTAAAAGCTGCCTGAGTAACCTGAGGCAGTTTCTTTTTCTCCCCTGAGACCTTCGGGACATAGGGCCTCACCCATTTTGATGGTAACCATCTCGGCCCCCGTGGGGGTGGATACGCAAGCGTACCCACGACCCCACATGACTAAATCATGAGGTCCCTCTGTCCTTCCAGTCTCAGGGTCCTGGACCATGACTGGCGGCCTCTCTTTGATGTTTAGCTGAGGGTTTGCCCCGAAATGACAAACGATCGGAGGGTTTAAAAACTCGAAGGAGCTGTTTAAAAAATTCAAAGTGAATAGATCCCTGGCCAATCGGGTCTGTGGTGTTTCTGTTTTCAACACCGGTTGTTGTTGGTTGAGGACCCTTTTGATTTCCCTGTGGGTCCTCTCCACTACAGCTTGGCCTGTCGGGGAATGAGGGATGCCAGTTTTATGACCCACTCCCCATTGTTGCAGGAAGCTGCAGAATTCCTTGGAACGGTACGCTGGGCCATTATCAGTTTTTAATTCTTTTGGGATGCCCATGAAGGAGAAAGCCTGGATGAGGTGTTTAATTGCATCCGAGGTCTTCTCCCCTGCGTGGGCGGAAGCGAAAACTGCACCGGAGAAAGTGTCCACTGACACATGCACATATTTGGATCGGCCGAATTGGGGGATATGTGTCACGTCAGTCTGCCACAGCTCACAGCTGTTCAGACCTCTGGGGTTCACTCCTGCACTTAAGGTGGGGAGTGCATGCTGATTACATGAGGGACACGTAGCCACAATTGCCTTAGCCTGTTCCCGGGTGATGTGAAACCAGCGAACAAGGCCAGGCGCGTTCTGATGGTGAAGCTGATGGCTGAGCTTTGCCTGCTCAAAAAATGCTTGGCAATGGGGCCATCGCTGCAGGAGCAGCAAGAGCATCAGCCCTTCTGTTCCCCTCACCGAAGAAACCCGGCAAATCGGTGCGTGATCTCGTATGCATCACAAAAAATGGCTGCTCTCTGTGGGAGACAAGCTTAACAAGCTTAGAAAGCAGCTCAAACAGTGCTGTGTTAGACACTTCCTGCAGTATTGCCTGATCTGCCCTGGATACCACCCCCGCCACATAAGCGGAGTCCGTTACTAAATTGAAGGGTTCGGGGAACCTTTCAAAAGCCCTGACGACAGCGTCCAACTCAGCAACCTGAGGTGATCCCTCCACCTCGGCAACATCTGCCTCCCACTGCTGAGTCAGAGGGTCCTTCCAAGTCATAACTGACTTGTGGGACTTTCCAGACGCATCTGTGAAAACTGTCAGGGCCTCTAAAGGCTTCCTGCTCCAAACATCTTTCAAATTCAGTGTGAATTTGGCATCCTGATTAAAAATTTTGTACGCTGGCTGATGAATTGAGATTTGCCCCGTGAAAGAATCTAGAGCAAACTGCAGTGCTTCATTTTCCTTAAGCAGGTGTTCTAACATTACCTTTGTAATTTGGTCCGATCTTAGTCCAATTGGAATGTGAATGCATTCAAAATCACACCCTGCCAATTCCCTGATCCGGACTCTGGCTTTTTGGATCAGTTCAGCCACCAGTTCCTGTGGACGTGTCATTCTCTTGGACCTTTGATGGCTGAGAAAGACCCATTCTATAATTAGAAGCAGATCTTCTCTGCCCTGGTCCTTTTTGATGCTATTTCTCCATTGGAAAATGACTCCATGGAGGTGTGGCAATTTCCCCATTATTATAAATTTGAAAGGCAGGTCTGGATCACACCTGTGAGCCTGCCGAGTGGACATGAGATGCTGTACCTTTTCCAGCACCTCCTTCGCTTCTGGGGTTAGTTCCCTGGGAGAACTCAGCTCCTCTCCCCCTTTCAATAAATTGAAAAGAGGGGCTAGGTCCTCAGTTGTGAGGCCCAGCCAGGGTCTCACCCAGTTCAATGCCCCACACAGTTGATGGACATCTGCAAGGGTCTGAATTTTGGCCTTGATTTCCAATTTTTGCAGCACAATGGTCTGTCTGCTTGCCAATTTCCAGCCCAAGGTACCTCCAAGGTGGCATCCTTTGAACTTTGTCTTCCTGCAGCTTGAACCCTGCAACAACCAATGCATTAATTGTCAGGTCAAGCGCGTGTGACAAGACATCATCGGTGGGGGCACACACAAGCACATCATCCATATAATGATGGATGACTGCTTTCTCTGCGGCTATGCGGACCGGGGACAGGAAGGAAGCCACATACCACTGGCAGATGATAGGTGACAGCTTCATCCCTTGGGGAAGAACCCTCCAAAGGTAGCGTTTCCTTGGGGCCTCTCGGTTAACGGTGGGAACCGAGAATGCAAAACGTGGTGCATCGTCAGGGTGTAGGGGAATATGGAAGAAACAATCTTTTATATCTATAACAGCCAATTTCCAATTTTGTGGGAGCATGGTCGGGGTAGGCATCCCAGGTTGAAGAGAGCCCATGTCTTCTATCGCATTGTTAATTTGTCTGAGATCCTGGAGGAGTCTCCACTTGTCCTTCCCCGGCTTCCGGATAACGAAAACTGGTGAATTCCAAGGGCTGTTGGTCTCTACAATGTGACCCTTAGCTAACTGCTCCTCCACGAGCTCTTCGAGCGCCTTCAATTTCTGTTTTGAAAGCGGACACTGTTCAACCCACACTGGTGAATCTGTTTTCCAATTCAGCTTGTGGGTAGGGCGCTCCTCAGCGACCACCGCCCAAAAATCCTGTGGGGGATCTGGGATATCAATCGTGACTCCCCACTGGGCCATCAGGTCTCTCCCCAACAAGGGTTCCCTATAATCCAAAACAAAAGGGTGTAAACTGGCCAACTGCCCTTTTGGCCCCTTAATTTGAACCACACTCTTTGATTGTTTGGCCAATTGCATTCCCCCTATTCTTTGCACATGTCCTGCCACATTTTCCAAGGCCCAATGTGATGGCCAGTGCTTAGCTGGAATTAAAGTCACGTCTGCGCCTGTGTCGAGCAGGCCTGTGATGTTAATGGCCTCATCACCCACCTGTAACTCATATCCCACCTGGGGTTTCACTTCTGTGATGTTGTGCACCGGGCAAGCTGTTGGTATGTTGTTGTCTTCCAGGTGTTCCCAGGTGGGTATGATCTGGGCAACTATCTGCCCTTTAGGTAGGAATGTTGGTGGGCGAATGCAGCATAGCCAGAGAACGAATTTTCCAGGATTGTTATCAAGTGTTCCTGGAAGAATTTAGATCTCTTTTGGGGTGTGTTTGCAGTCCCCCACAACGATGAGCTTACCTTTGACCCTTGGCCAGGTACCCTGCTCACTGTTGTCAACTGACACAAAATTCCAGTCGTCGTCTTTCAGGTGCAAACCCTCCGTGAGCTGCAACCTGTAGGGGGTATATTTAGAATTGGTTGTCAAAATCGGTTGTGCTATGTCATGATCCATGTAAGTCATTTCCAGTATGTAATGTTTGCTGCCACCCTGAATGGGCATTGCAGCTTCTCCTTCTTTTTCCCTTGCCCCCCTTTCCCCTCCTGCCCGGTCCACCCCATTTTTTTCCTCACGCAGGGCGGACCTGCGCTCTTTCACCAGTTTTTTTGTGAGGGTTTAAACCCTCTCCCTTTTTCCCCTTCCCCTCCCCCTTTTTTGTTTTTGAGGTCCTCTAATTCTTTCTTGAGGGGGCATTTGGAAACCCAATGCCCCAAATTCCCGCACATAAAACACTTCTGGGAGCTTTGCGCAGAATGCTTCTTCCTGGTGTTCGGTGTTTTTCGGGAATCTTCAGCTTCCATGGCTGCAACTTGATGAGGTTTGGGCCGTGGACCTGTAGAGGAGCTCATACAAGGCACCTTTACCTGACATACCTGAAGCATGTCTGGTAAGGTTGATTTGGGGTTTAGGAGTAAACTTAAAATTGCAGCACAACATAAATCATTTGCATTTGAAAACGCAATCTCCGTTAAAATGTGTTCCCGAGCCATTTCACTTTTGACCTGAGCTTCAATAGCTCGGGACAGCCTTTCCACAAAATCTGTGAAAGTCTCATTTTGGCCCTGCCTGATTTTCGAATATGAAATCACAGGACCTTGTGTTTGCATGCTGAAGAATGCAGTCAGGGCTGTGTCTCTCACTACATGGAGGCACTGGACAGGAATGACCAATTGGTCAGTGGCTTCTGCCCACTGCCCCTCCCCAGCCAGGTGGTCGAGAGTGAGAGGGTTTCCCTGAGCATCCACTCTAGTGTTAACATGGTTGAGGAGCCCTGGTAAGGCATCCTGGAGCAGCTTTTTCCAAGCTGTGACCCATAGGATGTACTCTGTTGGGTTCAGCAAGCAAGAAAACAGGTACTTTAAATCAGCAGGCACCACCTCCTCTGCAGAGAGATCTGCTCTGAGGAGCCCCCTGAAATATGGCCCATCACGGCCATATATTCTGTGAGCTTTGCAGATCTCTTTGATGGTGGCTCGGGGAAATGGTTGATACTCTGCCCTGTTGTTACCACCGTGGGCATTGTGGAAGGTAACAGGGGCAAGGGTAGGAATGGAGCAGGGATCGGCAGCTCCATCTGCCCCCCTTCCCTGCTCAGGCATTTCCGGGTTTGAGGGAGCTGGGACGCCTGTGCCCTGAGGCACTTGGTTGCCTGGCAACCGAGTCCCTGCAGGGGGCGCAGCTTGCCCGGGGGGTGAT
>JANEHK010000032.1:9356401-9383604 GCA_025960845.1 Tachycineta bicolor
AGCTTTTCCTCCCTCCCCCCACCTCAACCACTCCACAGTCCTGGCAGGGAAAAACATTTCGCATTTCTCTATAATCAGAAAACAAAACTGTGCCAACTCATGAAACACCTAAAACTAAAGAAGACCACTGTTAGGGCAGTGTGTAACTTCCCCCACAGCACACACAAAAGCAATTTCACCTTCTTATTACTCTCTGAGGTATATAACATCTGGTTAAACTGCTAGATATCTATAAAAGTATTTAGTCTTGATTTAAGACTTAAAGCAAAAGTGAATCCATCATGCTCTATGACAAAATGTTCCAATGGTTTATAACTTTCAGTGCTAAAGAAGTGAAGCAATTTGTAGTTTGAATTTATCTTCTACCATGAACCTTTGAAACTCATTATGTTTCCCCTTTCTTAGAATAAAGAGCTGACTGTCAGTTATGCTCTCTTTTGCAGATTCTTTCAGCGTGATCAAATTGAACTTTAACCTTTTCTTGGTCAAGACTGTGAAGGAGATTTTCCTCCAACAAAAGGCTTTTCCCCCACCCTCCAGCTTCATAACCACCTTTCTGTTCTCTTTTGTGTTTCCACTCTTTTTGAAAAGTTCTGTGCCACTTATGTACATGTAGGGCTGGACACAGGATCCCAGTGTTGGTAGTAATGATGTTTGGAAATGTTATATGGTGATGGCATTGTATTTATGGGAATGGCATTACCTCTGGGTCCTACCTTTAATGAGACCACTTGTTCCCTTTGATTTACATCTCAGGACAACCTGTAGTCTCTCAGATACAGAGTCACGCTTGGAGCTGGTGTTCCAGACTTTTATATGTCCTCAAACTCATTGCAGAGTTCCTTTTATCTGAGACACCATCCTCAGGCTGTTAACAGTGACCTAATGTTTGCTTTGCTTCTTCATGCTTGACTGGAATTTAACTGTAATATTTGTTAAAGTTAATACAACAGCTCATTAAAGAGTAATAAAGATCCCCACTGAGTTGCAAAGCACTGTGGTTAAAGACATGAATTTGGCTTCAGGAAATCTGGGTGTTATTTTAGGCTTTTATTGTAAACTGCCTGTGTAAATCTGAAAAATCAAGGGGACTTAATATTCTTCTGGTCTGGTTCCATTATATAAAATGGAGTAACAATCTTTTGACACAATTTTTATTGTCTAGGAAACCAGTGAGCTAAAAAATATTTGCAAGGCTGAATAAGAAGGGCAAAGTAAAAGACTAAAGAGGAAATTAAATGAAGAAAGCACAAAAACAGACTTGTAAAAAGTAGTAGAACAGACTTGTAAAAAGATCCTCCTGGAATATTTGTTTCAGGTTCTTCTATTATATGTATTATGTATTATGATTTAAATTTCAGTCAGCAAATCCCTTTTAGAATTAATTAGGTTTCCCCGCTTTTAAAATCCCACTTCTGACAATGTGATCCAATGACCCTGAACTGAATGCCCTGTTTGCCCTTTTGCCTTCAGTATCCTTTAGCCTGCAATGCTCTTCTGAATCTCTGGTTCTTACACCATCTATTTGCAACTATAAATACATAGTTTCATAATGCAAATTCTTTGTGCTTGAAATGCAGTCCTTCAATCAAAGAAAATCACATATATATCTCACACACACACACACACACATATATACACACACACACACACACACGTATGATATGACGTGATCTACTCAAGTGAGTGCTTGGATTGATAATGATCAGGTTGGAAAGCAATATAGTAATGGTTAATCTTGCTAAAGCTATGTTTTCACACACATATTTAAATCTGAAGCCAATCTGAAGCCACTGTCCAGGAGAACCCAGGGTTGTGGATCTGAACCAGAACCAGGTGGTCAGGGCTGGCCTGTGCATGTATGGCTGTGGAGAGGGGCTAGTGACATCAGCTGAGTGCTGTTGTGGCAAATATGCATTTCAGTCACACAGCAAAGGCTGATGTCTATATTTTAAAAGCATTTATCCCAGCTAGGCAAAATGTATAGTGATCAGGATACAAAAGAGATTAAATCCTCCTCTCTGGAGATAAATCCAGATTAATTTGCTTTTCCAACAGTACTGCACTTTCCCCAACAGGCTATTTTTTTAATTATTACTTTTTCCTCTTGCCTTGTAGACATTCAAAAAAACAATTACACTGTATCTATACATTACTGTAAATCCAGTTCTGGGGCACTAGATTGTCAAGTGTGTTATTAAATTTAAAGAAAGTGCAAATGTTTTAAGAAAGTGCCCTTATTATATGTATGTGTGGGATATGTAACGATTACAAATTTAAAAAAAAAAAAAGAAAAGGAAAAAAAAAAAAAAAAGAAAAAAAAAAAAAGCGCACCTCTTTTAGGCTTTTCTTTGAAATACTTTGGACTCCAAAAAAGATTAACTATTGAGCTGTCTTCCCCACTCTGAAAAAATGTTGTCAGTTGATTTGTATTCCTTTTTAAATAAATTATGGGAAAGAGCAAGACATGTTACTGTAAATGTAGGGGGTGCTCAGTTCTGCTCCCCATATGGCACTCCTTCCACTCACAAATCAAGGAGACACAATGAGGGAGCAGTTCCACAGCATTGACAATTCCAGCTGCAAAGCTGGAGAGAAATTAATCTAGTCCCTGTCCCTTCTCTCCTGTCTTCTCCTGGTGTCCTTACAGGGCATTTTGACCAGTTGAGGCTTTAGCTGCAAACATAAAACTCCTCAGGCTCCTGAGGTAAAAAGCAAGCAGGAAAATCTGCAGTTTTTCCTCCTGGATAATGTCTGATAGCCCATTTTGGTGTTTGGCTGCTGCTATTAACAATGGAAGCCACATGTGTTTGGCTGATAACACTCACTGTTCTCTGAGGACTGCATATAGAAACAGCCATCTGTGGTATTTCCATTATTATTCTAAGGGAGGAATTATTATTTTTGTGAAACTGTTATTTTTCGTGAAGTTCAGTGAAAGAAACTGGCTAGAAATCACTGCCAATGGAAGGAGGTGGTTTTGCTCTTTGGAAATGCAACATCCACAGGATACATCCCATGACCTGGCTGCCCCAGAGCTGGCCTTTCATGAAAGGTCTGGCTCCTTCCCTTCAGAAAGCTCTGGGTCTGCCCTCCTACCAGTGTGAATAGCAGCGGAGTAAGGATCACCATCCTGGAGTATCAAACAAGTTCGACCTCTCATCTTTGTGGGGATTTCCTTGTTTGACTTAGTCACACCACACTAGCACAGGTTTAGATTTTATTTTTAAAAACACAGGTAATAATCAAAATGTGAACTCTCATGCACTTAAAAAATCAAGGCAAAGACAAATTTAATGATCACAGAGTTCATAAATGTGACATTGATGAATTACAGCATAACTATTGATTATTTATATATTGGTTACAGGGGTCTGATCAGACCTATCCATGGATTGATTCTCAGTGCAAGAAATTAAATCAAAGACTCTGAATGGTACAAAATTGTAGGTTAAGGTTTAACTCCCAGCTGATGCACAACTACCATGCTTGATTAACACTAATGGAAAGCTAACTAGGTATGCCTGCAGTGCACTGATATGAGAACAAACTTGAGCTGATTGAAGACCCCCTCTCTATTTATCCTGTTTTGGGCCCTGTTACAGCCAACTCATTAATGAGAAAGTATGACCTCAGTCTGGGTGTAATCGAGCTGCCACTGGGATAAGAAATGCCATTTATTCAGACACACTACTAAAGGAGCTAATTCTAAGTAAGGTTTATTTCTACAGCCATATAGGATACCTAGGCTTTATTAAGCACAAAAAAGACATAGGGACTGATTTATGGAGAAATAATTCCTGTGGCTTTGTTGAAGTGTTTAGCAGAATATATTTTGGAAGGCCTGGTCATAATTCAGGTGGGTAGAAAACAGTGACTGGTGATGAAGGCACAGGCATCATGGAGAGTAATTAATTCTAAAGCAGCTGTGAGCACTTTTGATAGAAAATTTAAAGGTGGTTTTGTTTCTCTCCCCTATATATCTGTCAGAGCTCATTAAAAAAAAAAAAAAAAAAAAAAAAAAAAAAGCCATTTAGGAACAGCCTTGCAGATGTTTTAAATGTATTTTAAAGTTTTCACTTTAAAATGGAAAAAATTACTTACTTACTTCTCCCAAGAAATGCTCTCTGGCCCTTCTTTTTATTATAAAGGAGATCTGAGCAGCTTTTTTTCAAAGATATGTAAGACAATTAATTTTCAAGGAACTGTTTGTCCTTCCAAGGAAGACAAAGCTTTCAATGTGTTTAAAGAAAATTACGCCATCTTTATTTCAGGAGTTTAAGGATATTTTTATGCATGCTTTCAAAAATATCTTCCTCTCTTCACTACTAGAAGATGAATATCTTTTGCTCTTCACTCATTTCTGTTGCAGTGACTTCAGGGAACAGAGTCAGTTGGTCTCTAGGTGCTGCTCTAAGAGGTCTCTGTGTCAGAGTTGCTGCACTGAGTATTGCATCTGATGTGGAAGGGTTATGTACATGAGAATGATTGTACAGAACCCTGGAAACTTTTCTGTACTGCTTATCCTTTGAGAATGGAATGAGACTTGGAGAAATCTAGTCTAGTGGAAAATGTCCTTACCCATGACAGGAGGGTAGAACAAGATGAGCTTCAAACCCAATCCAGTCCATGATTCTGTGATCCTGTGGCTGTCAAATTCTGCATAGCCATGCCTCTTAGATGGATTTTTTTCCACTTGGTTTATATTATCTAAATGGTGGTGAGATACCAGGAAGCAGAATTTTTTTTTTTTTTTTTTTTTTTTCCCATTTACAGGCAGATGGGCCTGTTTGTGACTTCAAAATAGAATGTGTGCTATGAAGAAAATAGCATCCATGCTCCATCCTCCCATTCCTGAAAACAACAAAAGCCTAGTGGAACATACTGACTCACTGTTGTCAACATAATGATAGTGTTTGTAAAATAAATTCCTACCAAACACTCCAATAATTAGAATGTCTCTTTTCCTCCTCCCAACCTTATGTTCCTTTCCACACAATTGCATCAATGTTCATTAATTCTATATTTGAATGTTCATCTTCTGTGGCAGCTCTACCAAATAAACAAAGCAAAACAATATTTAACAATAAGAAGATGTAAAACGTTTACATAGGAAGGGAATAAAGCCAGTTATGGGAACAAAACTCTTAATCAAATTCAATTACAGAGACCAGGCACAATCTGCCAGAGCTGACAGTTTGCTGACTTTACTTGGAGTGTTGTGTGAAGAGAAGTCTTTCATCTACAGCCCTACTGAAAACTGGTTGCTTAAAAAGGAGGAAGATCACAGAGTGGGTGAACTTTTGCTAAAAGGAGTTTGATCATAGTGACTAACAAGGAACTGTGGGTATAAATTAGACGTAGTTGTTCATTCTGACACTGTAGAACATATAGCTTGAGTCACTGGTTCTACTGGTGTGCATCTGGGAAAAAAGTCAGTCTTTATCCCTGAGGTACATTTTAACAGCAGTGAGAAAGATCTTTCAGGAAATAGAAAAAAAACCCTCTCCTGCTAAAGAAAACCTGTCTTGGCCATTTGACAGGATGAGAGGAAATGGCCTGAAGTTGTCACAGATGAACTTTAGATTGGATATTACAGAATATTTTTTCACTCAAAGGGCTGTCCAGCCCTGGAGCAGCTGCCCAGGTGGAGTCCTGGTGGTGGAGTCCCAATCTCTGGAGGGATTTAAAAGATGCGTAGCACTTGGGGACATTTTTAAAGTGGTGTCCTTACTAGTGGTTGGACTTGATGATTTTAGAGGGATTTTCCACCTAAGTACTTCTATTAGTGTATGAATGTAACTAGGGTTTTGTGTTAAAATCCATTTAACTGGAAATTCAAGTATATTAGCTAAATAGTGAGGTAGAAAAGAATGAAAAATACTTTCCAATCTTCTGTGTTGAAGAAACATGTCCTCTAGGAAGAAAAAACAAAAGACATATGAGGAATGTAATTTTTTTTTTTTTTAAATGTGTGCTCCTAAGACTGTGGCTTTTGTTGGGCAGAGGATCAGCAAAAATCCTGAGGTTCACTGAAGTTTAAAGGTGAATTGTGAGTTTGACCCTCCAAAGGGTAGACTAAGCTATAGGAAAAACAAAACAAAATCAAAACAAACCAACCTAACAAACAAACAAAAAAGGACCTTTCTGGTCTCAGAAGCTGACCTAACTTACTCCTTGGAGATTTTATAAAGCCTGTGCATTCAATATCTATTTTGGATAGTGGAATGCATTTAAATGGAATGTTACAGCATCCTGCCTACATCCTACTTTCTAGAAAGGAATTGTTTTGTTTTGTTTTGTTTTCCTTAGGGAAACAACATTGTTTGTTCTCATTTATAAGGAGACAAATCAGACTAAGTATTCCCTTTGCACCATGGGTACATGGGTAGATTGTGCCTTATTTTATAACAAAAAGTGTAATATAACTAAACCGTGGATTACTGTTTCAAAGCGTGCCTAATGCAATACACATAAATAAGAGGAAAATATCAAACAGAGCTAGCTACAGTTTCACTTACCTGACTTTCATATGAGACTCTTGTATGAATATAGAGGATAGACCACTAAAAGTGCTCAGTCAACTTCTGGTTTAGAAATAGATGCACCTCCCATAATATATGGGGGGGGTTTTGAGTAGTCTTAAAACTGCCTGAATTGCAAATGTTTTTATGTCCATCTAAATGTCCAGGCTTTGTGCCAAGAGGAAATCAATCTATGAAGACTCTGAAATCTTCCAAGTGTGATAAGTCTAATAGGAACATTAGTCCATTTTATGTTACCTCCAGGAGCTTTTACAGTGAAAGTCTTACCTAATTTCCATTGCTTTGCATGTACTGGTGATTAATTTTAGTTGAACATACTCAAATAAAAATTAGTTTCTTTCTAGAAGTCTCTGAGAGTGAACCCATTTCTGGCATGTGTTGTAATGCACTAATTTGCTTTATATTTCATCAGATTTGTAATGTTTTTTCCATGCATCTGTCCCATGATCTGTCCTTGCCCAGCAGTGCCCATTCCTCACACTGAAATGTAACCCAGCTCTGTTCCCCTCCCGCTTCTCCCTTATTGGGTGGTGCCTCTGGGCCCAGCCTCTGGGCCCTGCTCCCTGGGGAAAAAGGCCCCTACAGCGGGAGGCGACCTCTCTGGCATCAGTGAGTCATCGCGACGGGCTCCAACCAAGCAGGGCAGGACTTGAGAATAAAAGCTGTAATATACCACTCGAAGCCAGAGAGCAGACTCTTTTACTTCTGCCATCAGCGGTTGTCTAGTCTCGTGGACAGTTACAACAACTGGCGCCTTACGTGCGGCTCGAAGCCACAAAAGGTTCCCAAAAAGCTGGAAGAACCACTCAGGGAGCACGTGGCCGAGGAATCCCACGCAGAGACAGACCTGTCAGGCTTGGCGTTCGCTGTGGAGTCTCTGAAACACAGGATTTTACAAGCCAGGGCCGCAGTTTTCTCCTTTGGACTCAAAAAACCCATCGGAGTGCTGCAAAGAAGCCCCCCAAACGGCAGGCTGCTTCCAGAGAAAGTGACGACATGTTCATGGAAAACGAGACTGGAAGCTCTTTTTGCACTAAAAAAGGTCAGTCTCAGGCAAAAGGAGTGATTGGGAAAGAAAGGAAAGGAACACTGGAATTTTGGTGAGTACCACTTTCAGTTTTCCTAAGGGAAAATCTTTTTCAGAGGTGATGTTCCTTAGGGAAAAGGGTTTTTTTTCTCTTTCAGGGAAGGTTTCTGCTTTCAGAGTAACCTTACAAACCTTAAAATAAAGCAACTTCCATCAGAACCTTTAGTAATGTTTGTTGAGCAATTAACCTGAGCTATCGGGTTACAGGTCCTGGAGGAGATGGCTCTGGCTGATGCCGACAAACCGTGCAAAGTAGCTATCCTCAGCCTGTCTATAGAACCAGCTCCAGCTTTACATGACACGCTCCAGGTGTGTGCCAGGAAGATTCCCTTCATAAAAGTTCATCACAATTCCAGAGTCAAGCCACCACAAAAAGCTGCTGCTGCAGACACCGTGCTTCCTGTACCTGTGCCATGGCCACCGCCCAAGAGAGGAACAATGTATCTCCTGTGTGATCAGGCTGGACATTGGGCATCTCAATGCCCTTTAAAGAAGCAATTTCTGGACTTTCGGGACAATGGGGGTGGGAGGTCTCAAAGGTCCAAAGGGAATTTTTTTAAAAAAATAGAAAATGTAAATGTTAAACTAAATAATCCTGCTTTAACCAGTTCCGTCTTTCAGCAAAAGTCACCGGCTGTGATCTAGTGACCAGAGACACAAAAAGTCCTCATGATCAGGTCGCCTGGGGTCCTGGGTACGCCTATGTGTCCACTCCCCCAGGTCTCAAGTGGGTGCCAGCTGAGTGGGTGAAACCTTTCATCTCTAAAAGTGCAAAGCCACCTGCAGATGCTCCACAAGTGGCCAGTGCTGCCTGGAGGAAGAGAAAATGCCGAACCTTCTCATTCTAATTATCATTATTCCGTAACAGTGTTTTTCTAGACAGTTTGTTTGCACTAAAGGTCATTTCTTGCAACTTTAAAGGTACTCAAGGTCCAAACTCTGAGCATCTCCCATGAACCGAGCCTTCCTCCTTCTTAATTTAATAAGAAAAGGGGAAATGTTGTAATGCATTAATTGGGTTTATATTTCATCAGATTTGTACTGTTTTTTCTGTGTATCATGTGATCTGTCCTTGCCCAGCAGCGCCCATTCCCCACACTGAAATGTAACCCAGCCCTGTTCCCTCCCTCTTCTCCCTTATTGGGTGGTGCCTCTGTTCCCTACCTCTGGGCCCTGGCCCTGGGGAAAAACCTCCGATGGGAGGGGCGAGGTCTCTGGCATCGGCGAGTCATCGGGATGGGCTCCAACCAAGCAGGGCAGGACTTGAAAATAAAAGCTGTAAAATCCCACCTGGTGCCAGAGAGCAGTCTCTTTTTCTTTTGCCATCGGTGGTCGTCTGGTCTCGTGGGGAAAAACTACAGGCATGTTTTGAAAAAATACATTCTTTTGGAAAATGCTTGGAAAAGCGCCTATGAAAAAGAACACTTAGAGGAGGGCAATAAAACTAAACATTGTGGGAACACATTGCTGCTGATAGTTTGGTATGTTTTCAGTTTATTTCAGAAACCCTGCAAAACGTTTTGCTCCATGGCCCCTGTTCCTCAGAAGAGGTTGCTGAGAATTTTCCAGCTGCTCTTGCACACCACAGTGAAGACACAGGAAACAGCCCATTTGTGCAGCCTTATCTTGTGATGGACTAGCAGTCAAATGTGTGTTTTATCTATGTATTTTATATCTGTACCACTGGCATCTTGAAATTAAGCTCTGTTTTCTACATTATTGTTATCCATGTCCTGTCACCCTTGTTCCATTTCTCCTTCTTTATTGCATGCTTCTGTTCTGGGCTTCTTTGCATTTGGCTTCATGAGGGCTCACTTCACTGGGCTGCCCTGAACCGATTTGGGATCCTGAATCAGAAATGGGCAGAGATGGGATTTGCCATGAATTAACTTCTCCACATCTGAGCTGAGCCTCTGCACTATGCTGTGGTCATGCTTCAAGGTAGGAATTTCAGTCCATCAAGGGAGACAAAAAATCACAGTGAAATTCAAATTAAGGGCTTTGAGAACACAGGTAAATACGGGAAACCATTTCCATTGTTCTTGACATTTCACAAGTGTTTTGCAATGATGCTAGTGAATAGTCAACACGTCTTTGCTTCTTGCTCAGGAGAAAAGTGTCTTCCAGATGGTCTCTTTTTATTAATTTAGGGAGAGTTGAGCTCCATCTCAGAGCTGCAGACAGCTGACTGATGGATGCTCCTGGAAAATCTGCTGATTGGCAAGACTGTATTTCACATTAGCTGTTTCAGAGTTACTTTGGTAATTGGTTCCTAAGGAGAGAAGGGAAAAAAAAAAAAAAAAAATAGATGTAACTGATTTTCCTCATTATTTCTGATTTGGAATTGGCAAGACATAGATCAGCAATTGACAGCTTCATGCCCCAAAGAATGGATGTTTCAGGCACCCTTTAAGTCCCAGAGAATCGTAGATTAAATATACTTTAAGCCTTTTGCTTTTATGTTTGCAAAATGAATGCAAATTGGGTCAGTGATATATGTGTATCATTACATTTTCCCACACCTTTTTGATGATTTAACTGAAACAAATGAATGGTCTCAAGACAGTCACCAGTAGGTAAGAGTTTGCAACAATTACTAGTGTCTTCCTTCCTTCTTGAATCCATCTGAATTTTCAGTCAAGATGTGTGTCCTTTGATGCACTCTTTGCCCCTGGGAGTGGAAAGCATCACGTCTCCCAAGGACAGTAGTGTTGGATTAGTTCATTTTACCTGCTGAGAAGCCAATAAGTTTTTGAAAGTTACAGAGCCAGATTTGTGGCTGTATGTTGCATTCTTTCAATCAGGACTTCCAGCCAGCAGAGCAGCAACAATGAAAGCAAACTCATTGTTATGGGTGAATAATGACAATTATAACACTGAAAGCTATACATGTTTTATGAACCTCCCCACTAGAGTCAGTCTTACATCTCCCAGGACTATAGAGAGAACATCACTAATCCTCCCTTGCCCCATTCTCAGTTGTCAGGGTCTTGCAGAAAGATATCAGTAAATGTGATATATGAGTGACTCAATCAGTCAAATCAGATTGGTAGGGTTTGCATGCTGCATTGGTCTTTCCCCCCCCCCCCCAATCAAAATAGCAATTTCCACATTAAAAAATGTTTAATTTGAGATTATATGTTTCTATTCTTAATTCTCAGCTGTGAGTGAGATGACTCTTTTCTCATTAAGAGTTTTACTTTACAGCTGTTTCTCTTACGTATTTTGTGAACCCTAAGGAGTTACAATTACTTTCAGGGTATTTATGCTTCAGTTAAGGATAGGTGTACCTTTCTGAGGAAGTAATTTTTTTTTTTTTTTTTTCTTGGAGAAATCAATTAAAATGGGACTAGAAGGGACACTAAGAGGTCATGTAGTCCATCTCCTTTCATAAAGACAGGGTCAGTTATGTCGCGTGTGACAAATGTTGGTTCAATTTTTCTTAAAAATCTTGAGTAATGAAAGCATTTCCTGATGTTGGATTTTAATCTTCTTTGCTTTATTATTTCTTGGCCTAACAACAGTAGACAGAGAAAAGAGTATTTCTTTCCCCAAGCTTCCTTTTACCATTGAAGGCTCCTTCCACATTTTCTCCCAGTTGTTAATTATTAAGTTTATTAATTTTTTAAACCTTTCTCTTAAGTAATATTTTCTGCACCTGGCCAAATCAGTCTAATTCTCTGTTGAGGTTTCTTTACAAATTGCCCCCATTCTTCTAAATTACTGTGACCGCTATGCACCAGCACAAGGTATTTGACTCTGGTTGAGACTGAGAAGGTTGTGGTTGTTCAACTTTAAGAAGAGAAGGCTTTGGGAGACCTTAGAGCACTTTCCAGTGTCTAAGTCAGCCCCAAGAGAGCTGGAAAGGGACTTTGGACAATGGCAAAAAGTGACAGAACAATGGACAAGAGCTCTAAACTATCAGAATTAGGTTAGATTAGATATTAGGAAGAAATTCTTTACTTCGAGGATGGTGAGGCCCTGCCCAGAGGATGCCCCATCCCTGGAAGGCTGGACAGGGCTTGGAGCAATGTGGTCTCATGGAAGGTGTCCCTGCCCAGGGAGTTTGAACAACGTGGTCCCTTCCAACCCAAAATGTTCTGTGGTTCTATGATGAGTTCATTTGTGATTTTTGTTTGGCTCAGTCTAATATTACTCAGATCCCATTCTGCCACATCTCAGAATTCCAGAATTCCCAGAATTCCCCTTTGGTGTGTGTGGTTCCATATTTCCAAGAGATTCACTTTACTTTTGACCTTCCAGAACATCACTATACTTTTATCTCCACTTCTCTCCATTTTTTTTTGAATTCTACTCCTCTTCCCCACTGTGCAGATGTTCACCTTGGTGCTCTCTGTGACTGCAATAAATATGTTTTGTATCCTTTCACCCAAACCATTTATGGAATTATGAGTTGTTCCAGACTTATGACAGAATCCTAAATAGCCACAGTATTGCCTGGGGGTAGCTAGCTAATTCTGACGCTCTGGCAGTAGCTACCTAATCCTACATCCTGAAGGGTCACCTGGATAATGTTTCTCAAACTTTTTTCTAAGTCCTTCATGTAAGACAGTGTCAAAGCTTTTTGAAATTTGAAGTATATGACATTTTCTACTTCTCTCTTATGAACAAAGCCAGTTATCATGTCAAAATCAGATTAGTTTGATGTGATTTGTTTTTGATGAATGTAAATTGACTGTTGCTCCTCTCTTATTATCCTCTAGGTTTTTACAAATTTTTGAGTTGCTTATTCCAATATTTTTGTGGGAATGTTGTTTCAGCTAAATCAGTACAGGTTACTATTCACTGACTCTGTTAAAGGTAAGCATTGTGGTTTCTCTTTTCAAGAAAGAATCCCAAATTATCAAGAAAAAACAATCTGAAATTTTCTTTTTCTAGAATTCATCTTTTTTTTTTTTTTTTTTTTTTTAAGGTAAAACAAAAAAAATCCATTTTATAGGTGTTAGAACTTTCTCTACATTTGGGTTTTGAGTTAGATGGTAGATTCTAATGAAGACTTGTGGTTCAGACACTAATATACTCACAGAATTGTAATTCTGTTAAAATATCCCTGTCTAACACCACTCTTCCGTGCAGCACTATGGCATCTGGACTAGAATTGCAATTGTGCTTCTTCAAACTCTGACAAAAAGGAAAGAATTCTCACTGCTGTTAGAAACTTCATTGAAATGGCAGAGATGATGTGTCCCAGCTCAGGAAGGATAAGTAAATGATACATTAACAATTGCAGATTTTCACTCTGTCCCACATCTTCTGCATCTTTCACAAATTTTTGAGGGCCATCAAGTGAAAATACACTGTCTGACCCCAAAGGGGATCAGACAGACCAAGTTTCCACATACTATCACCAGATCTCTTTCCAAAGTTTGCTCTGAAGAAGTTTGTACATGGTAGGAGATAAACGAATAAGCAAACAGAAAAGGAGTTGAAATACAGGAGCAATCTAAAAACCTGCAACTCATCTAAATTTAAGCACAGACAATAACTCAGAGCTCTGAAAATACATGGACTTGCAGAAAATGTGACCAAAGTGCTTTGTTTGGAACATACTGCCTGCAAAGGAAGCATGCTAAAAATAACCAATTGTCTCTTCTTCATCTCTGCCAATTAATTTAAATCTCCCTAAGATACACACTGTCTATTTCTTTTCCATTTTTTTTATTTGCTCATAAAGATTTCTTCACCTTTTGATTCACTTCCAGTTGTTCTTCTTCTCCCTATCTCCTTTCCCTACTTTGAACACAAGTAGTGGAAAATTTGGTCTTTCAGTACCCTGTTAAATTACAGATAGTGAGCTCTGTAGGTGTTAGCATTTCTTGGAAGCAGGGTCTCACTTTATTTATAGCTCTGCTGCTTAGCCTTCTGTGTCTTCGTGCTGTGGTATCCTGCCAGAATGCCTACTGAATATGCAAGTTCATAGGCAGCTTCACTAGCAACTGAAAGCTAATAGGGGGTGTGCTTGTAGCAATCACACAGAGATTTAGCATGGGTAACAATTTGATGAGAATCTGATATGATTTGGTACCCTGTTTTGACATCCTATTTTGGAATATTGCTGTCCTTGACCTAGTGTTTGACAGGAGAACCTGAGTGAGTCGGTCCTGCTCATCAGGAATCAAACGTGGTGCTTCTGACTTTTACATGGTTAACACATTTTGCTATGGGCAACACTCTGTCAGCTTAACAGACTAAAAGAGAATAATTTCCAAAATCTGCACTAATGGGCCTCCTTAGTCTGGACAAGTCCACACATAACATTCACTTTATTTTTGAAACATAACAAAACCCCCTCCCCAAACACTGGAATCTCACTCCAAGAAACCCTCACCCAAGCCATCAGGATCTAGAGTTTGATTTAAATATCCATAATTAAGTGCCTGTATATAAGCGCTACTTTTGTGCTGGATGGTGAAATTGTCTTTACAGTCAGTGGAGAGCTTGTCAGGGTGTTTGGCCCTGTTGAATTGCTCTCTGGTACAAATCACTATGTCAAACTGGCTACTCATCTAAATTCAGAGAATCATGGAATCCTGGAATGGCTTGAGCTGGAACAGACCTTAAAACTCACCAAGTTCCATCTGTCGTGGACAGGGATATCTTCCCCTAAACCAGGTTGTGCAAAGCTCTACCCAACCTGGTTTTGAATTTGTGCAATGAATGCCAATGTAATTGTATTATCTCATTCCACTGACTATAAAATAGCTCAGAAATCTGCCCCACATACAGAGACCTACATCTGGAGGTCTAAATTGTGCTCAGCTAAGACCAGATCACAGACTCAGTTGCTTGAACTGTACTTGACAACCAGCAAAGCCTGAACCAGCAGGTTCCACCTTAGGCTCTCTCTTGGGAGACAAAGCCTTTTTGTTGTGTTTGATGGTTTCCTACACATATTTATTCCTATATGGCTTGTATTTGCATCCCATTCCTAGGATTTCTTGAACTAAGGATGGTTCAGCCAGTTCCTGAGACTAAAACTGCTGCTTCTTTTTGTGATGCTTTCCAGTCTGAGATAGCAGAAGCTTGCTCAGTGCTTTAGAACTTTGAGTGTTTAGACATACAGGAGATGCATTTTAATGCACTGCTGTCTACCTCATGTTCATCATTTCATCTGCTACATGATTTTACTGGGTGCCACTTAATATTCCTCTCTGAAGCTGTTTGCTTTTTCCTGAATGATACAAAATACCAATTCGCACATGGCAGCTACTTAAACACCACCCCATCCCCAGCAGCAGGCTTAACACATATTTTACTAATGAAGGAAAATCAGCAAAGGGTCACAATGCAGAATTAGGGGGGGGGTTGAAGTAGGAACACTGAGCAGATGTCAGCACCATCTGACTGAAGACGCAGATGCTGGGTCCACTCTGGGGACAGTGTTTTAAGTGTCCTGTAAGCAGTCCCACTCAATGTTTGAGTAGGGCAGGATACTTCAGTGTTTGCAATAAACTGCCTGTTTTCTCAGCCAAGGTGAGTTTCCCATTGCAGCAGGTGCAAGCAGTAACTCATAAAAGAGAGGTTTTCTCTGTACTAAAGGAACTAGGAATAGATAGAGACAAAGGATGGTAGAAGTGAAGCACAGTTGTTCTGAGCTAACAGGAGGAAATGGATTCACAAATAAAATGTTGCAAGGCTCAGTAAAATGGGGAACATATAGTGAATTATGGGTTTATGCTTGAATCACAAGATAAGTGCTAAAGACAGTCTTGTATATGGATCATCTGAAATCCAATGTTGGATTGATTTTTTAATATATGTATTTATCTTTCTATAATATATATGTCTGTGTTATGGTTACTGGTGTTATTTCTGCTCACCAGAAATAGTATTTTCTGACAGTATTTTCTTCTTCAAGACATTTCAGTTACATATGATTATTACATCACACTTCCTGGAAATGATTGCTTTCAGATGAAGCTGTATTTCAAGTGGAAAAGGTTCAGAGGTATCATTGTCATGTCTTCTTTTACATGATCAAAAGACCAGTAAGGTAGTATGATGATTAGTAATATAGGTCATTGTAGACAAGTTACCATGATTTTCAGATTAAATCAATAGCACTTCCTTCTGCATGAGCTGTGTCTTCCGTTCTTGAAGTTTTCAAAAGACAAATTTATCCAAAGATAGCAAACTGTGTCAGCAATTTTTTGGTTCTTTTTCAGAAAGTGCACAAAGTATGAATTTCAATGACTTTCGACAGGATTCATGATTTACTTATGACAGCTTCTGTACAGCTTTAGATTTAATAATATTTTGTACTTGTAGTGAAGTTATTCTTAATAATTAAATGGATTTCCTCTTTTTGTTGTTGTTGTTGTTTGTTGTTGTTGTTGCTGTTTTTCCTTTTACAGCTGGAAGATGGTCTGTCCATAGTATGATCATAGGCTAATCTTTTGATCTCTTAGTGCCTTACATTTCTTCTTCTACAAAACGCAATTTGCAAATTATTCTAAGTGCCTTGAGCTTCTGAAGGGAAGATGCCACTATGTAATCTAATGTTGTTGCTATTAGAAATCACATGCTATTTTTTGCCTATTGCTCTTGCAATACTATTTTCATCCCCAATGCAGGATAGCTGCACTTGGAGGCAGTGTCTACTCTTAGTCCCTGTGGGAGGGACACCAGATAGATGTGACAGAAAAATGAAGGAAGCACAAGGTATCAGTGGCTAGATTATGATGTGTGTAGTAAGTGGCAGTCACAGAACTCCCACTGTCTAGCTATTGTCAGGCATTTTGTAGTCATTTTGGAACAGCAGGTAAATATTAATGGAAAAAGATTACATACGGTGAGACAAAGCATTAGCATGTGTATATGACGAGCTCTGCTGATGTCAGCTGTAAGATTTTGGACTAGCTAAGGGTATGGGCCTTAAATTCTTCCCAAAACAAAATATATACATCTTGAATCTCTTCAGTGATATGCTTCAGACTGTTCTCAAAACAGCTAGTTCTCCCAGTATACCTATGTATATATACATTTAAGGCCTGGGACATCATTATTTTGGAGAAGGGAGGGCAGTACATACTATGTACACCTGAGGGAAAGGTCTGTATCTGTCAGTCAGCAGTTCCTGAAATTACGCCTATTGTCAATATCACATCTGGGAATTCCCTTTTCAAACCATCCACTTTTGTCCTCCTTAATCAGCAAGGCTGAGTGTGACATCCTCTAACAAGGTTGGTAGGGTGGTTACACGACTCAATTATTAACTCAAATGCAACTCGCGTACTGCAGCAAATAGAATTTCTTCTGACAGGCTGCTTGTCATATTATGGCCATATTTGATTAACTCACCCCTTTGGAGGTGTTCATGATCTCATTATATCTTTAATGATAAAATTCCTTTCTGCTATGTGCTATTTTATATTACGTTAAAAGGAATTCATTCATTTTTAGCTTGTCACTTGCATAATTGGATAAATATTTAACAGGGGCATGTTGATTAAATTTCTGCTAAAATTGTACTCACTACCAAAATATATTCAGCCTTAAATAATGTAATAATGTTTGTCTGTAGGCCATTGGTGGAGCAGGTGGTAAATCCAATGAGGCTCCCCATCTTGAAGGTCACTTCTTCTTACTTCTGTGAAGTCACACACACACACACACACACACACACACACACACACAAAAAAAAACCCCACCACAACCACAGAGCAAACAATTTAATTTCAGTAGTAAATAATGGGTAGATTAAAGTGCCAAAAATTTAAAGTAGAAGGTGGGAGCCATTAGCGAGGTGGAATGTGTCTGAATTCTATAGAAACAATAGATAGTGCATCTTGTGGTTAAAAGGAGAAATAAACAGGGTCATTGTTCTGAATTCTTGACAATGAATTACAAAGGGCAGGAACAGATCACATAAGCTCTCTTTGAGGCACTTTTAATTTATGCCAGCAAATGCAAACAGTATCTACTCGTCAAGTCCACTGGCCTCCTTCTCCCATGATGATGTTTGGATGTCCAAATATTTTGATTTAGGCCCATCTATGGAACACAGGACTCAGTATGTTGTCAAAATTGGCAGCAAAATTTGTATTTCAAGTACTTTATTGGCTTGGGGTATTGATGTCAAACTGGCTCTTAATGCCTGAAAACATGGGCAAAATTATGGCTTTACAGGATTCACAAGTATTTCAAAATAATCTCTTTTTTGTTCTTCTCATTGCCTCTGTTTCACTATCAATAAATTGATATGATGTTAACACTAATGGATAAAAAGTTTCCTCCATTTACTTTTAGATCTTAAGATAAAAATCATTGGAGAAGCGCATGTATTTATTAAACAAATTTATTTAAAAGTTTACATTATGAAAAATGTCAGCTAATATAATCACCTGACATTTCTTATATTGACAAAATAGGGGTAAATTTACATTCTTCAAAACTGAAAACTCAAATTTGATTACTTTTATTTTCTAGGAGGGAGAAATGAAATTCCAGTTATAAGTTTTTAACAACTGCTACTCTATAAAACCCTGGGCTCAAAATAGCAAAATGATCAGGGTCTCAGTAGGTCTCTTGGTCCAATCCTCTGCCTCAGAAAAATATCAGCAGGCACATGTTTGCATAGGCTGTTCTTAAAATACTCCCATGCTGGAGATTTCACAGCTTCCCCAGGCAAACCACCAATGTTTCCCCCATCTTTGCCCTGAGATTTGGTCTTAAATATTAATTGTGTATAAACACAATTAATTTCAGGTATATTTTTTGCTCTCTCCAGATACAACTTATTTTATGAAGTCAGGAATTTAAAATAGATTTGTAAAAAAAAAACAAAACAAACAAAAACAAACTAACAAAAAACCAAACAAACAAAAAAACACAAAAACCCCCATATATATATATATATGTATATATATATATATATATATAAAAGAAAATTTGAATTAGAGTTCTGGTGGGTTTTGTTGTTGTTGTTGTTGTTTTTGTGTGTGTGTTAGAGGAAGAATAGAATTTTCCAAGGCTTATGTAGATGAAACTGTTCATGACTTCCTACTACATGAAGGCAGCAAAACTCCTCACACATCATGACATTTCTCCAGATGAGTCTCTGGAGACACATGTTTTTCTTTATTAGCTATAAACAGAGATAGTTGAAGATGGTGTCAGATGACCAAATTATATGCCTGAATTTTCTTGGATGAACCACGCTTTTCTGATCTTAAGTAAAATGTTTTTTTCATCAAGAGACACTACTTGCATTCTGCTCTCCTCAGAGGCTTTAATTGCCCAAAAGCATTCCCCGATTCTGAAGAATGGCCTTTCAAACTCTTTGTCCATAAAAGTTTTGCCTTACATGGCACTGACCTGGTCTGATTCTCAGTCTTACAGACAGGTCCCAGAATAGACTGGAAGTTTTCATGTGCAAGAAGCTGATCTCATCTGGCATTTTACATACAGCCACCCAGCTCTGGATAGCAAAAAAATATTATTTGTGTGAACTGGGTTGATCTTTCCCTGTTAGCCTCACTGTCAGAGAACAGCACTAGAAACATCTAATTTACCAGGACAGACATAGCCTAATTCTGAAAGTTACAGGAAAGGCTGCAGAGAAAGGTCATATTTGGACATTTGACATGAAAATATCTGTGAATAAAATTTATCCAGAAGTCTGCACCAGCTGGAAAAATTTTAGGGAGTTCATCATTTGAGGAAGGGGAAAAAGAAAAGAAAAAAAAAAGAAAAACAAATAAACAAACAAACAACAACAACAACAAAACAGAAAAAAAAAACCACAAAAAACCAAAACCAAACCAAAAAAACCAACCAACCAACCAAACAAACAAACAAAAAAAAACCCCAAACAAACAAACAAACAAAAAACCCCCCACAAACCAAAACCATATCCACATATCCCAATTGATTATACTTCTATCCTTCTCTTTCAGTAATTGCACCAAACAGATTAAAACCCTTGCCATAGGATTCAGATGGGGAATCACAGAACAGCATTCCAGACAAGTGCTGTGTACTTTTACTGGGGACCTGCCAAGGGCTGAAAATTATGGAATGAAAAATTAACAAAGAATAAATTAATAAACAAATCTCTTTGCAGAAGCTAGGGTTGATTGCCACATGATTTGGTGCCTGAAACATGAGTCTACATCAGTCCTGAGATTTGGAGTTTAGTAGAATGGTCTGGCTTTTACAGCACCTGATTGAATGGATGTTGAAGTCAGCTGAAAGGTTCTCAGCTACTTCAGTGGACTTTGAATTAGGCCCATGGGACATCATTCATTGTAATGTCTTCCCATGCCCTTGGAAAGAAAGTTGTCATTATTTTCACTGCATAAGTGGGGAAATTGCAGTACAAACAGAGAGTGGCCATGGCTGTAGAAAAGGTCATTGGTACAGCTTGTTGACACAGAACAGATGGAAAATGAGAAGAGTCATGTCCAAGAGATTTAATTGCTATATACACAGAAGTAATAATCATTCATAAGAGTCTGGGATTGATTAATTTGATACTGGGTATGAATAGCAGAGTTTTGAGAACAGAAATTGAAATTTGGAGTGCCTATAATATCACATCAAAAGAATTATTTTTTTTAAGGAACATTTTTTTTTCTTCCAATAAATAAATTTTGATCTGCAGTGTGAGGGAAAAAAAAAAAAAAAAAAAATCATCTGCCAGCTGAAGTCCTGAGCAATCCTTTCCCAGACCCTCATCTGAAACCAGTAAGTGACAGTTGTACTATTTCACCCAATTTCATCTCTCCTTTTAACCTGTGGGGGCCAAATACGGGAAGCAGAATACTTTTTGCTTGTAACAGATCAAACCAAAGAACAACAGTGATGAGAAATGGGTTTTGTGCTGCACTCTCTCACTCATTTGAGGGAGGGGAGATTTATTGACTGCAGGGGTCAATAAAATAGCAGTGCAAAGTGAGTTTTCATTCTGAGCCTGGAATTGACTCTATGAACTTTGAAAGGAATTTGCTGTAACCAAGTTAATATCCCAAAGAATTTGTGAGTATAAACTATGCCTAAGCCAAAGCAGACATTAAAGGCTAAGGGAAGGGAAACCTCACACCCCTGCGTAAGAAAACTCTGACTTATTCTGCTCTTGGGGCAGAGGGAATACAGCTTGTGGCAGCTGGGACATCATCCAGTGGGCATGAGTTGAAGGTGATGGGGAAGGAATGAGGATTCACCACAACCCTTAATTTTCCATTTTCTGAGACTAAAGCTATTGCCAGCACATGGTCCTAAAACAGGATATTTTTTTTCTTTCTTTAAAAATAATTTTCCTAATAAGGTTGGAATGTTAATAAAGATGTGGGTCCTAAAATGCCAATGAACAATATAGAACCAATGCTTCATGAGTTTTATTCCTAAATGCCCATGGGTGTGATAGTGTCATAAACTCCCTTAAAAATAACAACTCAAAGAAAGAATCACAGAATATTTTGAGTTGGAAGGAACAAAAAGGATCATTTAAGTCCAACACCTGGCCATGCATAGGAAAGTCTCAAGAACATATCATGAGTGAATCATATCATGTCTGGGTAACATTAGGTGTTATCATGTATCACAAAAGGAAAATTATAAAAACCTTTCATGTATAACAAAAGGAAAATAAAAAACTTGGCACCATATATAGCAAATGGAAAGCAAATTATCCTCCATATTTCAGGTTCACAATCTCAATAGTACACAAAACTCAAATGAATGAATAGTCTAATGATGGAAATAATGGAGAAATGGCATAGATAAAATCAATATCCTTCTCAAAGTTTTTTGTTAACAAAAAACCTGTCATCAGAACAGCAGAGCTAAATCATATCAAGTTTAGTTGTTGCCACATAAGATTTTTTTTAAGGAATAGAAAATGGGGGTTCCTTTGAGATTCTTTAAAGAGCTAAGAAACTGTATTACAAGCGGTAACAGAAGGCTCTACTATTCAGTTTTAAATAAAGCTTTAATAGCCTACTATTACAACTAAAGAGGCTGGGGTCATGAATTATTAGTTTTTTTAAACAATCTTGGCATGAAGTACTGGAGATTACTTATGAAATTTGCTAATGACTTGAAGGTGGAAGACATCATCAATGGAGCAGAAAGATGAGATAAAACAGGAAGAAATGGTTAATATAGTTGTCAGGGTTCAAGACAGTTAAATTTCTTGCCATAATTTGGAAGTTCATGAGCAGAGGGAATAATAGAAAAACTTGCACAAACTGCTAGGTCTTCACTTAAAAACATCTTAAGGAAGGGGAGATAAGGATATTCTTGACAGTAGTAGGAGAGGAGTGTTCAACACCACATACATGTGCAAAAGCAGTTGTGATTGCTCAGTGTGGCATGTTCACTAGAGGAAAGCAATCACTAATTTTTCCTGCACAGATTTACAGTGAGAACTCACCTGAAATTCTACAGACAGTTTTGACATGCAGGCCTAATTAGATAAGAAGGAATAAGCTGGAACATGTTTAGTGCTAAACCTTTAGAGAAAGAAGATGGTGTAATTTGTAAATGCGAAGGCTGACACTGTGTCTACACTGTATTTGCACACGGAGCCCACTCCAAACCCACCGCAATTTGTGCGCTCACAGATAAAGAGGCAGCAGCTCTGAGGTTACAAGTGGCAGTGTTTCAGCACAGATTTGATGCCTCAGTAATGTAACGCAATAACTTGCAGCCTCAACTGAGAGACCTGACATCTCCCTGAAGTGAGAAGAAAGGGGTGCTTGTACTACAGATTCCTTTGAAAAGTGATTGTGTTGTTTAGCTGAAGCCAATGGGAAGTAAAAACTACTCAGGATATTTAGGATGTTGTGTATAAAAAAAGGTAAAGCCCTCTGAGCCAGGGAACAACTCTGGCACCAAACAATGTGTGTCCAATGTATAAAAGGGCTGTTTCTATTTAGGGCTTTTCTGGTCCTGTGTTGATTTGGGAGCTTATTTTTTTCTCTGTATTCTGGGTCCTATTGCAAGATATAAAAAAAAATAACTTTATAGTCAATGACCTCATTAATAAATATCACAGAATGATTTCAGTTGGAAGGGACCTTAAAACTCAACCAGTTCCATGTGCTACCATGGGCAGGGACACCTTCCACTATTCCCAGGTTTTATCAAACCCTATACAACCTGGCCTTAAACACTCCCAAGGGTGGGTGAGCCACAGCTTCTCCTAGGCAACCTGTGCCAGGGCCTCACCACAGGCCAGAATTGCATCCTTATATCTAATCCTCTTAGATTCTAATCTTCTTCTAATCTCTAATTCTTCCTAATATCTAACATATTTTGGAAAATATTATGTTTCTGTGATTTCTATCTGTTATGCAACGTTGGCTGTTTCTTGCTGCTTCACAGATCTGGTTTCCAGCTCTGCTGATACTCTTATTAGTGTTTCTTCCATCACTCAACATGCTTTTGGTGGCCATGCTGGGGAAGGGATAATGGGGGAAAAGTGGCAGCCAGGACTGAAATAAGAGGCTTCCCAGAGGTATGTTCAAGGATTGAATTAGGTGCTTAATCACAGATATTAAGCAGCTTCCTATCCAGGACACAAGTCTTCTAGAGGCTTTGTGCCGCCTCTGTCTGTCCTGTGTGGATGTCTTATGTGCCCAAGACCAACCCAAGCTGTGCCAAAGGCCTCTGGAGAGGCAGCCAATTCTTCAGAGTCTCAGCTCTCCAAAAGAGCATCATTATGCCTCTGTTGATGTTCAACCTGGATTCTGCATTTATTGAGGAAAAACCATCATCCCACAAGCAAAAGGGTACAGAGACAGAGTGTTCTTGAAAACTTAGGGTTTGTTTTAAGACATACACACACTTGAGAAAGGGGGGCGAGGAGGAAATGCCCCATCTTTGAGATTAGTAGTAGGACACTAGAGACCAAAAGGATCTGAGTAATTAAGCAGGTCAAAGACTTCAAACTTTTAAGCCTAAGCTTTAATTTGCCAGCAGTTTACAGTCTCCAAAAATCGAACTTCCTAAATTCCTAGTGTAAGGAAGCCAAATTTCTGACAGCTGATCTCTGCAGGACTGGAATTTCAGTCAAACTGTGGGATCATCTCAGCATGGTATCACCAACACTCATCACCTGACAGCTGTGGAAACAGTCCATCTTAGAGGTCTAAACTCACATGTAATCATTCTTCCCCTCTGAAGCTTCCAGGAGATGCTTATATGAGTGTTACTTAATGTATTTTAAACCCTCTTTACAAACTTATTACTTAGTTTTAGAAGTAAGAAAGTGACGGCAGACAGGCTCATGTTTTCTCTGTATTGCTGTAGCTTTTTTTTTTAATTTTATTTCAGTCAATGCAGCCATATCAGCTTAGAGCTGGCCTACGTTCCAAGACTGTACAACCTAATTATGAGCAAGAAAAATAGGGGAGGAAAAAAAAAAAAAAAAAAAAAAAAAAAGGCAAGAACAGCAGATGAGAATAAAAAATATTCAGTAGTGCAACTGCTTAATTTTTTTTTTTTTCACACCTTAGAGATTCTATTAAGTTTCCAATGCTGCGTGGCTGCCTTTTTTTTTTTTTTTTTTTTTTTTTTTTTTTTTTTTTTTAATAGTCTACCCATGCACTAAATGTCCATAGACATAAAATGTACCAAAAAAGAAGAGTCTCCTAAGCTGGAGGGAAGAGAACTGTAAATGTGCAAAACTCTATGTATATGTGTAACATCAGTTGAAAAGGAAAGTATCTTGATTGCCCACACAAGCTCTGTTTACTAAACAGCAGAAGTACCAGACATACATTTTTCAGGGAACCTTATATTGGCCAAAGGTCGCCAAAACAATTTCAGAGGAAGCCTGCCCACATTAGTTTCTTGAGATCTTGATTACAAATTTATAAGAGTCATACCCTAGACATTGAGAGATGGCCTCAAAGATTACTGTCCTTCCTGCCATCTGCACACTCCACTGGGAACATTAGAAACCCTGTCCATCAACCAAAATAAACAGCTTTTCTCATGAACAGGCCCAAAGAATGCCCTATAAATCATACCTGTCAAAAATGCTAGTAGCATTTCAGAAGACAGAAATCAATCCAAAACTCATTAGTTCATCTGACAAGTGCTTAATCTTATATTGTTTAATGCCAACCTGAACAACCCAGACAGAACGGAACCATGCAAAGCAGTGCCTTGATTTTCTATTAGAGAAACTTTCTCTGTTATTATGGCTTAATCTTTCCTTTATATCTTTTTCCTTTTAATGCTCCTGTTCTCTTCACCACCTGCCAACAGATACTGACTCCAACAGAGTTTCCTTATTCTGCAGGGATAGATACATCAGGATTGTCTCATTCAGCAGCTTGCTAGATGCTACCTCTACATTTTGAACGTCCTCTGCTAATCAGGATTATACATTGGATTATATGTGGTTGTGTTTGAAGAAGTTGCCAAGCAGAATGGATATATTAATCATTTTTTTATTAGATTGATACTAAATCTTTTAATATGCCAGCATGGAAAAAGGGTGAAATAATTCTTAGATCACATGAGATAAACGGAAACAGAAATGCTTCAAGAAATGAGGATTTTTTTTTTTTTTTTTTTTTTTTTTTACAGATTTGGGGGAAAAGACATATTACAGATCCACACAGAACTTACATCTCATGAATCTCTTAAAATATTGTAAGAAAGTGTAGTTTGGTTTCAGCGGTTTTATTCAAGTGACTTAAATATGATGAGGGACTGTTTTTTTCCACTCAGACCTGATGGTGCAAAATGTGTGGCATCCATGCTGCTGGGCTCCCTGCTTCTCCATTAAAGGATGTATTCCCATTACTAATTCTGACAGGGTTGTTTACAAGAGCCCTAAATTGCAGTGACTAAAGCAAGATGCACAGGATGAGTCCAGCAGTTTTAGCAAAATCAATGGCTGACTTCCCATGTGGAGCTAAATTTATTAGTGCATACTTATGCTTGCTCTTTCTGTTTAGTTTACCAGCATACACAGGCCTGTAATGTCAAAACAAAAATATGTCCTAATATAAGAAAATAAATTTTAGGAAGAAAGGCATTTTTCTGAGCTAGCTCTTAAAGTGACACACATCCACATGGCATTAAAGCAGTGGGTTTGCCCCTCATTTGAGCAAAGTATAATCTGAAACTTCAGAGGAATCAAAATGGAATGCAGAATAGATTATGATTTTAGATGCTTGGGTGGTGAGTTTGACTCACTGTTTGTCACACTAATGTCAGGTGTCCTTTTGGACCTATTTACCTCACAAAAAACCCACCAGAAACTCAGCTCTGAATCCATGAGTGTACACAGTAAGTCATACACAAAGCCAACATCTCTGCACAGAAGTTTCCTGTAAATTCCAGGGAAGACCCAGCTTGTATGGAACATGCTCCAGTCAGGCCCCAAGACACAAAGCTGGTCTGCCATGATGCAATCCCTGTGGATTTGGGGTGCCAGAGTGTATGCTGTAGGAGGAAGAAGTACCCCTGTGTGGTTTTTTACTGTGTGTTTTTGAGTGATGCACATACAGCTGAATTGCCACCTGTAGTTACAGCAGGAACATAATTAGGTTTTTATTTTATTTTATTTTATTTCTCATTAAAGAGCCAATTCCGTTCTTGAAGCACAATGACCCTTTGTCAGTGAAGTGCATTGCTGCACAAGTTAGCAAAATCCATGAGATGAGTGAAGTTAAGTCAGGCATTAGATCCAATTCTGGAACTGTAAGTGCTAATTAATTTATTCTTTTATTTTAATCTAACTGTTTCAAAATGAATACAAAGAAACTGGCTGTTATGAGGGCTGAATATCTAAGGGCCTATTTTAGGATTGTGAGAGAGAGATGAGAATCATTCTGGAAAAAAAGAATTGATAATTGAAATACTGTTTTGGAACTAGGAAGGAGAAAGAAAACTAAAACAAAGGAAAAAAAAAAACAACCCATAAAACAAAACAAAGCAAAACAAAAACACCCCAAACAACAACAACACCCAACAACAACAACAAAAACACCCCAAACAACAACAACCCCCCAAAAAAAACCCCAAAACGCAAAACCCCCCAAAAAACAAGCCAAACAAACAACAACAACAAAACAAACACCACAAAAAAACAACCCCCAAACACCAGATCTGGGAGTCATTCAAGAGTGAACAGCTGAAAGGAGATGAAGATATAAGGGATGAGATTGGTGCTAATGCTGGACTAGAACAGGGTGAAAAAGCATATTCAATTTTGACTTCAGAGAGATTATACCAAACAGCTCAGGACATCCATCAGAATCTGATAGCAGATGCTCAGGAATAACTTACAGCCTGCACTAATTCAGGAACGAAAAGTTCTGTAAATATATCCCCTGTCTGCTTTTTACAGAGTAAAATGATGACAGAGAAGCAGAACAATAGAATGGGATTATGAAATGCTGCAGCAGTAGGACTTAAGGAAATGGAAATAGTGTCTGGTTTCTGTGATAGGCCCAGGAGAGCATGAGGATGCTGCTTGATGTGGCTCCTAGATCAGTGGGTGATTTTTAGTCCACTACAGTTTCCCTTCTCACATGGCTTATTTTAAGACAGAAAAAAAGAAAAAAATGAAAAAAAAAAAAAAAAAA
>JANEHK010000032.1:9399527-9411693 GCA_025960845.1 Tachycineta bicolor
AGATTTTTAGTTGCAGAGTTGTTCAGAGCTGCAGTTCACCAGTGCAATACACCATCAGGTCTGGTCTGAAGCAGTGGTTTGTTCATAGAGATGAGGTTTCATCTCCATTCTGGAAGTGTTCAAGGCCAGGTTGGATGGGGGGGCCCAAGTAACCTGATCTAGTGGAAAGTGCTGCTGTCCATGGCAAAGAAGATGAAATTAGATGGTCTTTAAGGTCTTTTCCAACCCAAATGATCTATGTCTCCCATGTGCAAAATTTCCTCCCTGAGTTCCATATGGGATCACCACATAGCGCTGACACTGCTGTATTGTAGGATTTTGATGAGCTTTAAAGCTACCAAGACTATTTTGATCCCATAAATGCGGTGTGACAGACCACCACAACTTGAGGGTCCCAGAGTCCTGATACAAAGATATGACCTCATCCTATGATATATTGCACATAGAGAGAGATAGGGATGAGCCTCAGATTGCCAAGATCCAATGTCTACAAGTAACACATGAAAAAAAAAAAAAAAATAGAAAGGGGGCTTCCTAGAGAAAAAACAACAGATGTCTATAGTGCTGTGGGGGATCAGTACCACCAGCAAAGCTTTGACTTGTACTGAGCTACATTTATGGGAGTGATTCATGGATTTATTATTCTAGTTTTATGCATTTGTTAACTCAATAAAGAGGTCAGCCGAGAAGTGAATGGGAAAAGTCAAACTGGCAGCATCCCTCAGCAAGTGGTAAATCAGTGCAATGAACCACTGTTTCTGTGGCTTGATAGAAGACATTGAGGGAAACAACACTCCCCCCCCCCCCTCATTTCCATAAGGAAAGAAACTCTTAGATTGCATTTATGTAGTCTTATTCTCCTTTGATATTTTGTGCCATTTCTGCAGGTCTTTCTCTGGTTAACATATTTAAACACACACATTTTCAAGGTTACTTTGACATTAGTGCATTCACTGCTTAGGGCACCTGATAGTCTGAAACACTCACTCAGCTCAGCCTGCCCAGTGTTCACCATCATGTTTCACAGCTCACTTGTAAAATCTGCTGGCAGTCTGAGCTATACACAGGGTATAACTGATAATAGAGCAGTATTTGCACCTTCCCTGGGGCACCTGAAATCCTCACACTGCTCAGTGCCTATATGCGTGGCCTGAAAACACATCAGTCAAAATCCTTCTGACAGCTTTGGCAGAGTTATGGAGAGGTTCTTGTCTCCTGGACACCTGACACACCTTAACCAGCCTCTTAGTTTAGTTTGCTTCATCCAAGGTTTTCTGTACTGTTATGAATTTCAAAAGTGGTTAAAACAGGCAAGCATCTCCTTTACGATCCTGGCTAGTTTAAATGCCTCACAGAGAGTACAGGCATTTTTGTGGGAATTCTCTCTTTTGTCTCTGTTGAAAACCTGGGATAAGAAACATTTATATTGGTATTTAATATATACAGTCTCACAGTTCCTGCCTGGTATAATTTCACACTTGGGGAAACCAAACCATGATCAGAGACTTATTTTCCTTGATTTTTGTTGTTGTTGTTGGTCCAAGGATAGGAACAAGTTAATAATACTAGTAAAAATGGAACAGACAATAAAACTCTTGTCTTTTTATTTCCTGCTGTACTCAATTATCAATTTCCTCTTGCAGTAGGAGTGATTGTAATTAGGGAAATGAGTGGCTTTGCACAAACAAATTATTTTCTTCCAGTATTGAAAATATTGTCTAGCAGAATTTCAGTATCTGTGTGACTTCTCAGTACTGCCTCAACATGAGTAGGAAAATAGTGATTTAGATATACATATGCACATGCATACACTTGCCAGCACTCTGTTTTACTGGAACATTAAGCTAATGCCACATTAAGTTACAATACACTTCTTATGGTAACAAAAGCAGCATCTATATAAATATCAGATAGATGCATTATGGTCTGAAAAATTGCAATAAATAGCAGACGGCTACGCAGTAATGGGACACTAAAAAATATTTATCACATCTTTGGAGTGTGCTGCTGCTCCTGTTTGTTGTCAGGATGAACGGCCAAGCTTGATGTGTGGTATTTGAGACAGTGCCTTGGGAAATCACACACAGAGCCACCAGGGTGGTTAAGAATTGGAGGCACCACAGTGGGTTATCTGGTCCAACCTCCCTGCTCAAGCAGGGCCATCCCAGAGCACAGGACATAGGACTGTGTCGAGAGGGGTCTGGAATATCCTCAGTGAGGGAGGCTCCACACCCTCTCTGAATAACTTGTTCAGGGCTCAGTCACTGCACAGGACAGAAGTTCTGCCTCATGTCCAGGTGGAAATTCCTGGGCTCAGTCCCTGCCCATTCCTCTGGTGCCATTTCTGGGGTCCCTGGAGCTGAACCTGGGCCCTGCAGGTAATTGTAAGTACTAATGAGGTCCCCTCTCAGTCATCTCTTCTCCATGCTGAACAGGCTCACCTCTCATATGTACTTGGAACCACAGAATGTTTTGGATGGTTTGGGTTGGGAGGAATATTACAGATCATTTAGTTCCAACCCTCTGTCATTTGCAGATTGCCATGTCTGGCAAGGACGCCTCCCGTTAGACCAGATTGCTCAGAGTCCCCACCCATCCTGGTTGTGAAAACCAGTTAGGGTTTTGAGTGAAAAATGACGTGGTCCTGGTACAAATACTCAGATTTACATAACTCCTACTGTTCTGGCTCTAGAACAGCATGAGTGGGGAGTAGGACATGGAATTTCATGTCTACTTGCCAGGAGGGCAAATAAATTGTTGAATAATGTCCCTAAAACTCTTTGGGTCTCTTTTTTGATTTTTTTCTTGCCTGGTCAAATTTTCCAAAAGGGTATCCTGGAGGAGGAATTTCCATATATAAAACTGTCTTTCTCACATCTGGCAGCTTTTCCCTCTGCATCTGCACCTCTCTGAAATCAGAGACACATCTGTACAGGAGAGATTTGATTTGTACTTCAAACTCAGACTGCTAAAGAAGAGAATGGAGGTCAAATTGCCCTCACAGAAAGAAGCTGTTTATTAGAATGAGTTTGAGATTTCAGGACTACTTTCTTATATTTCTGTTTTTAGTCTTCGATGATGATGACTTGTCTGTTTCCCATGTTGTCCTTTTGCATTAACTCAACTGTTTAGGTAAGTTTTCTTAGCCCTACCTTCGGATTGTCTCACTAGTTCCCCTTTCTTCTTCATCTTATGACCAGCCTGACTTCCTTGTTCACTTTATCATACTCATATGTGTTATCAGCAGGGCTTAAGGACCTCTAACTGGGGACCTGTGTCCTTTTAGTGCTGCAATTCTTCTTTACCAGATATCCAGGGATCATTCATTGCTCCCTGTTCTTTCAGAGATGAAGCCTGATGGCTTCATCCTCAGCCTAGAAAGATTATGGGTCCTTAAAGCTGAGGTGATGATTGTAGATTCCCATTTTAGTCTATTATACACAAGGCAAGTTGGTGGCCTTTGCACTAAGTGAAGTTAGGCTGAAGCTTTGCTGAATCTGCCTGTTTGTAACTGAATACAAGTACTGAATACAAAACAATGTTTTTAAGGAGAGACAAACAGGGATACACATGACATATACTTACCCTTTAATCTCTGTTATTTGTGTTCTGGGTAGTAAAAGACACTGGAGAAAAAGTAAGACTCACTGAGATCATGTCGGTAGTTGCCCATTCTGAAGGAAACTCCCAGCCATAACTTCCTCACCTCTCAACCCGTATCAGTCTCATGTTCTGATAATGAATCCAAGTTCCCAAGCATATATACAAGAAGAGGAATCTGCTCTGAAGATTTTGCCAAAGATGACCTCCCTTAAAGGTATTTCAGTCTTCTAAAGGAAATCTCAGCTCAGCACTACATGAAGTTAGAAGGTCTCTTATGACAAGACCTGGCAAATCACTTCCTTGGTTTTCATTTCACCTGAGCTGCTTCTCTGTCCTGTGTGGCTGTGGTATACATCAAAATCCAAAGTTTATCATATAAATAGAGAATGGAAACAAAAACATCTTTGGGGAGGATGAGAGAAACTCACTTTTTACTATGAGTCTAGCCATTTACCTTTTGCGTTGTGTTTTGTGCTTCTCCCATCCACAGCAGTTTTACCAACCACCAAATCATGAAGTCATACAATGGTTTGTGTTGGAAGGGAATTTAGAGACAATTAAATTCATGGGTATGATCAACTTCCCCAGATCAGGTTTCTCAAAGCCCCATCAAACCCCAGCTTCCTGGATGAGGCATCCACAACTTCCCTGGGCAACTCATCACCCTCACAAAAAATAATTCCTTCCCAGTATCTAATGCACTGCCACATTGTTGGTTTTCAGCCCTTCTCCTTAGGCCTGTCCCTCCATGTCCTTGTCCCAAGTACTTCTCCAGCCATTCTGGAGCCTCTTTAGTCACTGGTAGGGGCTCTGAGGTCTTTCCAGAGCCTTCTCCAGGTGAACACCCGCAGCTCTCCCAGCCTGGATCCAAAGCAGAAGGACTCCCGTCCTCTGAGCAACTTTGTGGCCTCCTCTGGACCACTCAAGAAGCTCCACATCCTTCCTAGAACTACTGAGAGCAGACTTAAAATGAGCAGAGTAGAGAGGGAGAATCACATCCCTTGATGTACTGGTCATGTTGGCAAAGAGATTTCCAAGTCATAGAGAGTGTTTTGAGGCTTGTGCTCAAAAGCAAGCATGTTAACAGAGCTTTGAACACTTGTGGAGTGCACAAAACCCCTGGAGAGAATTATTAATGACTTAAAGAAGCATTCTGGTATCTGTGAGCACAGGGAAGAAAGGCTTAAAGCCTGCTGTTTCCTTACAGCATGAGGGAAAACATCCCGACCTTGTTGTGCAGAGCAGCCATAGCAACCCAGAGTCCTTCACCAGTTAGTTACTACTCACATTTTCCTTGTTTCATATATCACAGTTCAATAACACCTGGTCACAGAAGACCAGAAGGTGGTTAAGATATTTTATTTGAAGGGGTAAGAATGGTGGGGAGTAGGGCGAAGGAAAAAAGTAAGAGTAAATGTGCTTATAGCATTCTCCTTTTCTCATATGTACCAAAGAAAGAAGGAAGTTATTCTCAACACACAGAAATTGAGTAATTACCTCTGTTCCTTAAGGCAGTGTTATCATATTCTGTGTATTTTTTCATTAAGCATATCAGACGGAGATCAATGAATGTAGAAGAGTTCTCTCTTCCCTGTAGCAGTGAATGCTAATGGTGCTGAATTGCCATAATACCACACACCACTCAGAAAGAAACAAATGCTCTGCACTCCATTAGAAACCTGACTCTTAGTTACAACCAGAATAAAACTCCATTTTGAGCACTGGTGAATAGAAATCTGCAAATCCATCGTTAGAGTAAGAAAGGATCTTTTTTTCCTTCTCTGAGCCCCCAGCTAATGTAGTACAGGCAGAAGGTGTGAGGATGGCACAGTCATGAAAATTGTTTAAAACAGAAATGTTCAAATGCACACAGCCTCCTTACAATTAAAACGGCAAATGTAGAAAAATTAGGGGTTTTTAGTTATTTTCACACATAAGAGCTAATAGACTCATCAGAGGCAAGCATGATTTTGGGACTGTTTTTCACCAAGTGTCAGCACCACACATGCTGGTTGTACCTGCCAGCTGATTGTGATGTAAACATGGGGTCATTCCACTAAAGCCTTTTTCTGACACTTTTTCAATGTCTGGAGCAGTCTGGAGCTTCCACAAGCCAGCATGGAACAAAAAGCTACAGTTCAGGGCCACAAGAATAAAATAGAGGTTTTATTTGGTATCCATGCTTTCTTTCCTATATCACCAATATTATCTCAGAATTAACTTTGAGCAAGTAAAATTTAAAACAGAAAGAAAGTAGATCAAATTTACTTAATTGGCTTTGATCAATAGAATTTCTTTTGGCAATACAGATATGGGTTCATTTGCATTATTTACTCTAGCCAATATAGGAAAAAAAAAAAAAAAGGTATTTTGGCAATATAGTTCATACAAATTTTGTGTCTGTCTTTGTTCACATGAAACCCAGCCTAGGGAGGCTTAATAATCAGAATCTTGCTGAAAGAGGACAAACTTGTGTGTGTGTATGTTCTTACTGACCAGCTGAAACATGACCTTCTGCTGCTGGAAACATTAACTCCAGATTCATAAAGAGAAAATAGATCTTCCGTTTAGTTCATTTGTATCATTAAACATGGTAAATTATACTTCTGCTACAAAAAGTCCCAAGAACAGAAACATAGAAAAAACTATGTGTCATTTCAATAGGATTTCTCACAGGGTTAAGCTAAAAACTAGACTAAGAAGTTATAGATTCACTGACTTCAATAGAACAATTATAATTTCTATAAACAGAGTATGTCCTGGGGTTTATTGAACAAATATCATATAAAAAAAAGAGTGAGGGGAAACTATACCCGTGGACACAAAATATTCCCACTGAAATACTTTAGAATAATTCAGGAAAAGAAGGAAGGATTGCACAAATCCTGCACAATGGTTTTCTCTTGATATATCAGCTGTCTCCCTGCAGTGCCTTGGCACTTGGAACCATTCCTGAAGTACGAATTAATCTTGGGGTTATTCAGCCATCATGTTTAAATAGCAAAGTTACGTAGTTTACCATTATCTTTGTAGCTAGATTCAGGACAAATGATGCAATTTCCTGGTTTGTCAAATTTAACTTTGCTTTAGCTCTGGCTGAGAGGTCCCTTGTGGAAACACTGTGTAGTTTATTTATAGTTCATTGGTAAAGCAGATAGGTTCTGTTAAATAGACACAAGTTAAAAGTAAACTGATGTGCAACCTGGCGAATATATTTTGCCCTACTTAAATTACATTCATCTCTATCTGTAAGACTTCAGTGGCCTGCAGACACTCTACATTTTGTGTGCTGGATAAATCCATGTGTTTGTGTATAATTATCCTAGCTGGACTATGTCTATGCATCCAGGTTTTCTCTATTAAGACAAACTATGCCTATCCTGCCTTTGTCTTTTCCACCATTGTCATTCTGCTACCACACACAGAGCACCTGGTTCTGCACTAACTAAAAGGCTCAAGCTGACCATGATATATTTGCCTTGTATTGGCTTTCCTGACACAGTTGTGTAAGTACATTTGATATTTTACATAGGAAATAGTATTATTCATGATAATTGAAGGCAGCTTGACTTGATGTGGCCAGGAATACGAAATCCAAGGAGATCAAAAAACTCCCCAAAAAGCATGTTAACACTGAAAAAAAAAAAAAGTTAACAATTTTAGCATTATTGAAGGCACTCTATTAAATGGAAAGATCTGGGCTTATGAAGCAATGGCCAATATGTATGTGCAATGGCATCTGGAGAGATTATTAAAAAAGAAACTAATTTAGAGGGAATTAAAACCCTATAGAAAGTCAGTTAGTCATAAGGAAAGGATGTAGCCTGTAACTCAAGCTGAAGAAGGGGTACATTAACACATTAATTTTAAGAGTCTCAATCTCACTTTTATTTCTATTTAAGCTTTTAATCCTTGAATAATTAGTCATTACTAGTATTTAATGACTGGTTTGTTAATTAGGTATCCCTAGATGGAAGTAATGGCAGTTAAATCCTAACAAATTGATCATTAACTACAGTAATGATCAAGTTCTTTGGGATTATTACTATTATAAATTATAATTAACAGTTTATAACAGCTATATGTTATTTTGTATTTTGTTTCCTCTAAAGAAGACATCCTGGAGTTCTGCTGTGAGCCTGTGCTAAAACTCTCAGTTAGGAATGTAGTGAAAGCACCCATTTCCTCCAGTTACAGCAGGAAATATTTAAATATTTTCCTAAAATAGCTGCTATAGTGTGTGGTTTGTTGTCAGATATTGGCTGAAGAATACACCAGTGATGCATTCTAGTAGTTGGGGAAGAAAAAACAAAACAAAACAAAACAAAACACAACAAAACAAAACAAAGAAAAAAAAGGGGGGAAAAAACCACAAAAAAACAACTCATAAGATATGGAGTGAAAGTAAACCTAACTCAGACTCTGTAAACTTGCAGTTAACCTTTCTAATGGGTCAAGTCCCAAATTCTTCTCATTTTTGTCCCATTTCCCACCATAAAGAGCTTCTCTTGCAGTTTACCAGGGAGAATTAAACTTGTCACTCATTGACAAACCATCAAACTTCGGAAATGGAGCTGACCTGACTCTTTTTTCAGTAGTTGCAGTGAACTTGCAGTGAACTTTTCTTTTATAGGGATAGGATAACAGTAAGTTTAATTAGTGCAGTTACCATTTAGGTAAATCATTTTTAGGTTTGAACCAAAATGGACATCTTTCCTTTTAAGGGGTCTCCTAAAAATTTCTCTTAAGGATGTTATCAGAAACATATGGCTAAGTATTGCATTCTGGGCAGAAAATCAAAGTAGGCATAACCTAAATTTGACCAGCTGTGTGTCTGTATTTCATTTTATATATTCACTTGATCTCCATTGATGATAATAATAGCTTGGATACCTAACTGATCTACGGACTGTTCTTTGTAGATGTATGTTTATTTCTTAAAGATTAATATATTTGAGGAATAACTCTCTTAATGGGTGAGTGATCTGCAGACCTCCTAGGAAGGACTTGATGATCAGCTCATAATTTCTTATTCACTCCCTTATTCATATTCACACCTCTCTACCGTAGGTACTATTTGTTAGTCAATCTCCCTGTTGTTGCCTGAATCAGCATATTCATATGTAAATACCTCATGTTGTTTTAATTACAATCCCTTAAATTCATCTATAATGCTTTGTCCCAAGCATCTGGGCTCTAAAGGTCTGTCAGCTCCTTATCATATCTGTTTACAGATTTTTCTCCAGCAAAAAGCAATTGCTGACAGAATTCCAGACTTTTTGTGCCTCTTTCCTCATTTCATATCCTAGATACTCTTTCCAAGCTTTGTAATGGAAACTGAGCCTGAAAGCAAAATCTGATCTTCTTTCTCCCTTCATTTAGTTCCTGATTTTATTTTTTAATTCAAGAGGAATTGCATCTGCTTTTCAGTTCTGAGATGCAACCCGCTTTAGTCAGCACAGACTCAATTCCTCTGTGTTATCTGAGGATGTGGATTAAGCAATCTAGTCCTGCACTGTGATTCACCTTTCCTATTCCTCATCCACCCCACACATTTTCCTGTGTGCTTCTGCTGCTTTGTAAAGGTTAACTCTAGGAGCTGTACAGATTTTTTTTTAAGGTCCCCTTGGCACTTCGGTTGTCCATTTTGAGTACAGCTGTCTAGTTTACCCAGGACTTATCTTTCTGCCAACTTAGAGGTCTAACCTTAACCTAAGTCAAACTATAATTCACTTGCTTTTCCCATGACATTCCTGTCTAAGTGTAGTGGACTCTGGACTGTGACAAATGTGCTCAGGCAGTGCAGGAAACACTGAGCCACAAATTGTCTTGTCAGAGAAATATAAACCCACCAGTTTTGCTCATTAGCAGGAATCCTGAACAGAAAGAGAGCATATAGAGCAGAGTGGGGACTGTCTGTTGTTTTTGTTTCATTATAATAATTTTTCTTTGTTTATTAGGTAATTTACATGATGAAATACATTTAAGGGGGAGAAGTTAAAAATCAGAGTAGGAGTTGATGCAGACTTTTTGTGGTGAGTGGAGTAGAGAGAGACCAGAAACAGGGATAGGAGTATAATTCAAGGGAGAATCCTAATATGGGTGACCAGGATAATTTTAAGCATGCACTCCAGGATCTTGCACTACCAATGCAGTCTGAATTTTGAGAGGAGAACTGAATGGGTATCTCTCTAGGAATCAGTCCCGAAGGAGGCATCAGAAATGGTTCATAAGAGGTCTACCACCATAAGTGGGTTCCTCTGACATGAAAGAGGAGACCTCACATTTAATCCTCGTTACATGAGGGATGAATAATGTAACCCAGTGTAGCTGGTACATTTTCCTAAATCAATGATATATGAAACAAAAGAGAAGGGTACAAAGTTAAAACCAAAACAAATGGTCCAGGTTTTCACAGAGGCTGTGAAAAGCAGAAGGGAATATCTGTGACCAGAACCCTAATTTTGCAGAAAATACCTATAAGAACAAGATAAAATGAGGAAGTGTGGCAACCAGTGGTGTAGTAATCAGGAAAACATGATTCAAGGAGATCGTGTAGTAGCAGTCATGCCCTAAAGCATAACTGTGGACAGGCTTCAGGTTGCAGTCTGATTCATGTTTAAAGGAACACAAAAATGACACAACAATCCATTGGAGGAATTAACTGATCCATTAGGAGGGGGTATAACGAACAATCACATGGTAATTTTGGAAAATATTCATGGCTAAAGTAGAGGAAAAACACAACCTGGGGGGTTAGCTGGGATTTATGCCCGGCCTCAGACCATCTGTTTGCGTCACACAGCTCAGCAGGTGATGGGATAGGTGCTTGTAGCTGTTCCAAAAGCAGCTCAGGGGAACCCGGAACTTACCTCACAGAACCTGTCAGAAGGTCAGGACAGTCCAACTGCAGGTTTAACCTGAAACATCAGGATCAGAGCCATAAACTCTGAGCTCCTCACGAGATTTCATAAATAATTTTTTTACTTGCTCAGCATAAGCTGACACAGTTGCTTCAGGCAGGGTGACACAATGCTGTCCCACATGTCACAAAATCCCAGACTAGCTGGGAAGCAGCAGTGCTGTTGGAAACAGCTCAGGCCAACTCTGCTGTCTTCCCCTGTCAGCCGCAATGATGAGCTGTGGCTTATGAGGGCAACTAAAAGTCTATGGTGGGAGGCTAATTTTTAGCAGATGAGAATCTGCCTAAGTACCCAAACACAAAATGCAAATACTGCTGCATTTAATTTAGTACCTGTACACCAGTAGCCCACCTGTCAGAGTGCAGCCACACATATTTTTGGGCAGGTTTCTGATTCCATAGGAACCTGTTTAGAGTGCAGGAGATCAGAAACTGTGTGAGAGCACGATATTTTCCTCTAAGACATAAGGCAGCTCAAGAATCTATTGAATCATGAGAGTTTCTTAATCTAAATTTACTCAAACTTGTAGATACCACACAGTGGTAGTAGCTTAGCTGTACACAGTTACCTCAGCTAAAGTAACTTTTCTCATTGGAAATGTAATGTGCAGTAGTATCATGCAGGAAAAGCAGCTCTAACTTCCACCATTATGAAGCAGTTTGTCAAAGTTCCCCAGGGAGTCCTTGTGCTTCCCATCATGTTTCATAACAGGGAATGCCAGCTCTGTAACTCTTAAGTTCACAACTGGCACATAAAGGATGTGTACTTTAAAGTGTAGCTTGTGTATGTGAACTGCAATTGTCTAAGTGATACAAACTGGCTGTCTCTGAGGTTTTATTAAAGAGAACTTGAAGTTTGATGATAGCCTTCTATTTACATAATTAAGAGAGATGTTGCCACTGCAAAAGGCTCTCCAGCACACTGGGATTTTTTTGGTTCTGTTTTACCATTGTATCAGTTGGTTGCTTATATAGTAGTTGGAAAGTTTGCAGATGATATATTTTTAAATACTAGTACCTGGTCATAACCAGGTCTCCTGTTACTTTTTAAATTTTGCTTATTTTATAACATGTCCTAGATCCTGCTGTGCACTATAAAGTTCATGAACAGGAATCTGACAAGCAGTGTTGGTGCTGATAATGATGTTTAGTCTAATTTGGCTTGGACTGAAACACTTGATGATCACTATTTTGTTTTTAGTAGACATTTATTAAATCTAAACCCACATCAGATTCAGCACTGAGAATTAAATAGGTTTCTTAAACTGCTTTCATTTCTTCCATTGCTTTTGCTGATGGAAATGATCTTCTGGTAGGTAATGAGCTGCTGGTAAAGGATACACTTTTCTGTTCACAGACTGTGTGGTCACAAATAATGTAGGTTTGGACCTCTTTACCAGAAGTTATTAACAGAAGCCTTTGGTTCGTTCTGCAGCAGCAAGTGTTCATGTCTAGGGTCTCTGTGCCCAGGACTGATCATTAGATTTTCACTCCAAATTTCAAGATAGCAGCTGGAAGTCACTCTGCAATGCACAAACAAAAGCCTCCAGCTTTTTTTTTTTTTTTTTTTTTTTTTTTTTTTTTTTTTTAGACATGAAGACGTTGTATTTATGTTTTTTATGTAAAGAAAATTATTAAATT
>JANEHK010000032.1:9411793-9422734 GCA_025960845.1 Tachycineta bicolor
TTTTCCCTATTATTTCTGTTCCCACAGCGTCCAAGAATGAAGAACTGCAGGGATGGAACTATGAGTGGAACTAATCCAGTGCAGAGGGCTGAAATATTTGGAGTGTGGGATCTTAAAGATCACCTCATACCAACCTCCTGCCATGAGTGTGTTTCCTGCCTCCAGCCACATGGCTAGCTCCACCATCTTGTCTTCTTCTCCCACTTTTCCTGCCTTTTTTCCTCAAAATGGCACCATTCCCGCCAAAATGGCTGCCATTTTGTCTGTCTCCGGCCACTCCTGCACCAGTCACTGTTCCCACCCCTCCCACCTCTGTGTCAATGGGCATGTCTGTGTCGGGACCTCCCCCTCCTCTGAGACCTCACTTCCAGTCACAGACCCTGCCTCCCTTCCCTCCAACTCCTTAATTTGTCCCTATAAGCCATCGGTGGCTGTGGAGTCCTGTTTTGAGGAGGCTGAAATCTGATCTCCTGCCCTTTGATCTAAACCTAAGACTCCTCCCCTAAAATACCCAATAAAACCCACAGCCCTGCCCCTGCTTGCACTCTTCATCTTCACCACTCTTCACTGTCACTCCCTCCCCAGCCCGGGGTAGGGGGGAATAAATGGATTCTTGTCCTTATAACAAAGACTTATCTCGTCTGTTTCCCTGCGTGTGGTTGTAACCTCCCTGGACACAATGCACTGTTGCCACACGACGCAACAGGTGGCCCCACACCTGGGAACCAACACACTTCTGGTTCCCACGGCATCAAGACCAGAAGTGATCATGATGGCAACTAGAAGGATGCCATCTTGGTGTCAAAACTTCTTGCCATCAGGCAGTTCAAGGTTGCTGGATGTCTCATGTTACAGCCAAGAGTTCTCCTTTCTCCTCAGATTCTGAATCTGAGGATTTCTGGGCTGATATAAGGAGGCAGGCTGCCAGGGATGGCAACTGAGAGCTCACAGAAAAAATAAGATCCTATGTGGCCCCAGTCATTTATAGAAGCGAGGGGGAACCTCAGGTGGGAACCAGTACCATATGTAGAACTAAAAGAATTCTGCAAAGCAGGAAAAGACTGTGGGAGGGGATCACTTTATTTCAAAAACCTGTTGCAAGTCACCTTCTCTGTTCACATTCTAGTGCCCCTTGACATTAAAAACATGACATGCCTTCTCTCCCCTGCTGAATATCTGTTATGGGAGAGAAATGGGAAGAAATAATTAAGGGGCCTTATTCAATCATATAGAGGTGATGCTAATAGAGCACACCTAACATTGGAACACCTCAGCAGAGAAGGTGATTTCGAGAAACCTCAGGACCAGGCGCATGATCTCCCCAAGGCTGTGCTAAACAACACCTCTAGCACAGCCCAAACAGCATTGCTGCAAACCCCTGATGATACCACTTCCACTATAAACTTTGCAGATGTTAAGCAAGCTTCAAGTGAAACTTTAATTAAAGTTTATAAATAGTTTGAAGAACTCCACTTAAAATCAGATTGATAGTGTCGGCATTCAAAAGGAACTTTTACGTAAATTAGACGTGGCAAATGCAAACTCAGAATGTAAAAACATTCTAAGAGCCCTTCCTCTCCACCTCAAACATACAATCAACTAAATGAGTGAGGCTTGCTCAAAATTAGCATCAATAGAGCAAGTTATTGCAATGACCGTATCTAAGGGAGTGGCCAAAGCCATCACTTCAACAAAAGACAGTAAGTGTTTCAGCTGTGGGGAACCTGGACATTTTGTTAAAGACTGCCCAAGGCACAAATCTTCTGATGATTATTGCCCTCCTAAGGGTCCTTTTACAGACTATAGTGACTATAGATGATTTTTCCACCAATGTCCAAATGTCTGAGGTCAGCAAAAGGGAAACTGCTGGCAGAGCGTGGGACGACCCCACATGATGACAACAAATGGAAAGCCGTTCCACCCTGCCCTCCACACCACTTCTGAGACCTCATTTCCCAAAACCCATTTCACCAGGACATCGTCATCAATGATTCCCTCTCTGAAGAGGAGGAGCTCTATGTCACCAAAGCCTTCCAATACATTCAAGTGGGGACCCAATGGGAACTGGTGAGTGCTTTGCTCTCACATTTTGAGGATGAATGTTTTTATAAAATAGCTACTGGTAAACATGGTCCTAAAGAGGGCACTTGAGATGTACTGGTAATCGGTGACTGTATTAATGGGCCAGAGGAAATCTTTGTACTGCCACAAGTACTAACTGCTGGGCCGCAAGATGAAACTATACTGACTGTTGCACAGACCCATGGTACTTTTTGTGCACAGGAACACCAATCGCACAGGCGTTTTTACTATCTCCTGACTGGGACACTATTCCAGACAGTCCAGTGGCATTCTGGGTTGCGATCGTGGACTAAGATAAACCAATCACTGAGTGTGGCTTGTTGCAAAACAATAACAACTTATTGTGTTTGCCAGGGACGGTAAACACCGGAAATTATGTCGCCATCATTACTCGCTCTGAGTGGCCGTGGGACTGGGAGCTGACTCCTATTATTAGAGTCACCTCAGGTATTAGAGAAGCTGTGGTCTCCATGAGGAGCAGACATCCAATCATTATTGAGGGACCCGAGAGACTAGTCGTCACCATCAGGCCATTCGTGGTAAGAGCAGTCATCCCATTTTGGGGAAGAGACTTGTCTCAATGGGGAACTTGGCTAGTGATTCATTCATCATCTTGGGATTTCTAGTTAGGCCACTGGAGAGCACGTAACTCCACTGTCCTAGGGTGACTGTGTATCCCCCAATCGTCTACAGGGGGCAAAGGGGAGGGGAAGCGTGGTTTGTTTTTCCCCAGGAAAACTCTGCTTCTTGGAGTGACCTTGAAGCAGGGGAGTTGGAACACTGCAAGACAAAAGAAGCTCTGTTTTGTCCCCAGGGAGTTAGTTAGTTTAGTGCTAGCGTAGTTAGACACTGTAGAATAGCTGAAGTTTTTTTTCCCCTTTTTTTTCCCTTTTTTTCCTTTTTTTGCCCTCTCCTCGGAACTGTTCCAACCTTTCCGGACTAAGGACCTGGGGGAAGTACCGGGGGCTTCCACAGGGGACCCACCCCACCAAGACTAGCCCTGCACATCTCCTTTTCTCCCAACGCCAGTGGAGACAGAGCAATGGAGCACAGTGACTACCTTCAAGAGGAGACTTTCTTTAAGTTTGTTATCCCTCTGTAAGCAGCATGAAGTTCTTGTCATCGGGTATTGTGCTGGGAGTGCTTTGCCTGTGTAATAAACAGGTTTTTTCCACTTCTCTCTGAGGAAGTCTTTTCCCGAACCGGTTAGGGGAGGGGAGAGGGAGCCCCGTGGGAGGGTTTCTCCCAAAATCTGCCTGAAACCAGAATACCCTCAGCTCACGTGGAAAGCATATCGCCCAGTGCGGGTTGACAAGTGGTCCCTTCCACTGAAAAGTTGCGGACTCTTGAGCTCCTTGTTGAGGAACAACCTGCCAAGGGCCATACAGCTCCTACCAACATCCCTTGGAACTCCCCAGTCTTCATCTTGAAAAAGTCAAGCAAAGAAAAATGGTACCTCTTACATGACCTATGAAAAATCAATGAGGTCATAGAGGACATAGGTCCCTTACAGCCCACCTTGCTCTCCCACCTGATGTTTCCCCATGACTGGAGACTTGCAGTCATTGATATAAAAGACTGCTTTTTTAACATCCCTTTCCATCCTTGAGATGTGCCCAGGTTTGTGTTCTCAGTCCCATCCCTAAATCAATAAGCCACTGTCAGGCAGTACCATTGGCAGGTTCTTCCCCAAGGTATGAAAAACTCACCCTCTATCTGCCAGTGGTACGATATTTTAATCTGTGCCAAAGTCTCAGTTGTCACTAAGACGATTAAGAGCTGAGGAAGCTGTGTTCAAGATCCAGGAAAAGATTCAGCGCACCAACCCTTGGACATACTTAGAGCTCCAGATTGCTGAGAGGAACATTGTACCCCAGCAGCTGGTCATCAAGGACAATGTGAAGACCCTCCGCGACCTCCACCTACTCTTTGGATTCATCAATTGTATGCGGCTGCTGCTAGGGATCACATCAGAGGACCTCTTTTCAACCTGCTATGAGGCAACAAAGACCTTGACTCACCGAGGACCATCACCCAGATGCCCAAGAGTCCATCATTAAAGTCCAAGAAGCCTGCTCCACACAGCAAGTGCACTGGACTCACCCAGATCTTCCCTTCCAACTCATAATTTTGGGTAAGTCATTCAGACTTCATGCACTAATCTTTCAATGGGACACTGAATAAAAAGATCCTCTCATCATTATTGGGTGGGTCTTTCTCCACCATCAACCCTTCAAAACTAATACAACACCCCAAGAACTGATGGCTCAGCACATCATGAGAGCCAGGGCATGCCTCTGCACCCTTGCACGGTGTGACTTTGCATGTATCTATGTGTCATTGACCACAGGGGATCTGGGCAATTTGCTCCAGACCAGTGAGCACCTCCAGTCCACCCTCGATAGCCAACCAGGCCAAAATTTGATCCACCCTCCAAGCCACAAGTTGTTTAATTCAGTTTTCAATTTGGTTCCAAAATCATTGCAAAATCAAGGACCTCTCAATGCCCTGACAATTTTTACTAATGGCTCAGGCAGATCTCACAAGTCTGTTATGACTTGGAAAGATTCGAAGACTTGGAGGTGGGAGTGTGATGCCGAGAGAGTTGAGGATTCTCCTGCAGAACTCACAACTGTGCTCAGAGCTTTCGAGAGGTTTGAAGAACCTATTAATCTGGTCACCAATTTGGCTTATGTAGCTGGAGTAGGTATGAGGGCTGAACACTTTTTGCTGAAAGAGGTCACAACCCCAAATTTGTTTAAATTGCTTTTGAAGCTTATCTATCTTCTCTCCCGCTGAAGGCAACCCTTTCACATCGTTCATGTAAGGGCACACACTGATCTTCAAGGCTCTGTTGCAGAGGGAAACCAGAAGGCAGATGCCCTGCCCATGCCTGTGCACCATGCCAATGAGCTGGACATTTTTTCACAGGTGAAGCTGAGCCATGTTTTCTTCCATCAATATGTTCCTGGTCTGATGAGAATCTTTAAATTGCCACAAGATCAAGCACAAGCTATCATGACCACTTACCCCAACTGTCAACAGTATCAGATCCCCTCTTTAGGTTCCAGGGTTGACCCTCAAAGTCTGAACAGTTGTTATTTGTGGCAATCTGACATTACCCACTTTCCCAAGTCTGGGAGAATTAAATACATTAACGTGTCAGTCGACACATTATTGGGAGTGATATTCACTTCCACCAATGGGGGAGAAAGTGCCAAAGACCTTACCAAGCACTTTCTCTTTCCATTTGCTACCTTGGGAGTCCCTGAGCAAATTAAGACAGACAATTGCCTGGCATATGCCTCAAAAAGATTTAAAGAATTTCTCAATCAGTGAGGGGTCAAACATAACAGCAGGATATCCCACTCCCTCACAGGGCAGTCAGTTGATGAAAGAATACACCAAACAATCAAGTGAGTCCTTAATCAGCAACATGGGGGGACAGAGATGCGTTCTCTCATTGAGAGGTTCTGTAAGGCTCTTTACGCTATAAATTTTCAGAGCCTAACCCCCTGTGCTCAGACATATTTCTAATTTGACAAAAGCCAACCTTAATGAGAAGGCACTAGTGCTGATTAAGGGCCCTGAAACTCACCAAATAACAGGCCCCTGTCCTCCAGTAACATGGGGCAGAGGCTATGCATGTATCTCAACACCACTGGGCCCCAGATGCTCCCAAGCAAAAAAATGTCAAACCTTATCTTGGCCGAGAAAATACAAATTCACAACCTATTAACCAAACCCCTCCTGACTAAAACACGGACAACTCCAAGGACCAGATCAACAGAGCCTGAATATGGAGATGCCACAGACCCACCAGATGATTTCCAGCTCTCCCGTCACCAGGAGCATGACAGCCAACAGCGCCAAACACAGAGATACCTGACAGACTTCTAGCCTTAATCTGGCTAAGTTTCCCTTCTCCCTCTTCTTCTACTTGTTGCTTCTTCTGCCCATCCCTATGCCCCAGTTTTCTTTCCCCTAAACCTAACTTTCCCTAACCCGCTCAGCTTACCCCTGTTCTTTTAGTATAAAAAGTGGGGAAGAGAGGGTTGATGGGAAAAGGTGAGAAAAGGTTGGGAAAAAGAAAATTCAAGCTTAATTACATAAAGTGCTTACATTCTTTTAACAGAAATACCCTTCCCAACCACACAACCATCAGTAAGTACAGCCATGACAGCCTCAGTGCCTGAGGTGATGTTGCTGGCAGTGGCCATGCTCTTTGCTGCATTCCCTGGCATAATCGAGTAGAGCTGCTAAAGAACAAGTGTAAGGCAGTGAACAATCCCAAAAAAACCCAGGCATCAAACACGGATGAGGAAGATACAAACAGTGGAAAGGATGCCAAACAAGCTGAAGGCACAACTGGACCTGTGGGACATATGGGAAGGGTCAATTTTTTTTTTTCTATGTATTCTTTAAATATTTTTGGTTGTTTTATGTATGTTCAGTTATTTAAAATGTTGCCTGATAGTCTCTGGGCCAAGACTTCATAATTAATAAAGAAGGGGGAACTGTGGAGCCCAGTACACCTCCTAAATGAGAGCACCTGAGGCTCCCTTGGAGGAATGTGCCTTAAGTGGGGCAAGTCCCTTAATGTTAAAAGGAGAAGAAGCTGCCTCCTCCCAGAGTTCTTTGGTTGTTACTCAAATGTACCCCAGTTCTGCTCTCCCAATGTCAGTTGGTTCGTTGTCCCCCTACACACCCTTCTCCCTTTTATGTCCTTTCCTTCAAATGCTTTCCCTTTCCTGAGGCCCCATTGGCCCTGATTTGGTGCAATCCTCTGCCCACATTCTGCTCCTGCTCCCGCATTTTTTCTCCTTGTACCTTACCTACCTCAGCACCACTTTCTCCCTCACCCACTGGACCCTGTTCCCAGCTCCACCCCTGCTACCCCATATATAAACCCTGGTCCCTCACTTGTGCCCCTGTCTTCATCCCTGGACTCCTTCACATCAAGATGGAACAAAAACCTCTCCGAGGAACTATATAAGAAGATCCTTCCCTTTCTTACTGCCAAGGGATTTATTACAGCTATCCAGTGTGAGTGTTGAGTAATTGTGTTAGTGTGCCTGTGACTCCTGATGGCTCTCCACTTGGGGACACTTCCAGAAGGTTGCAGCATCTTTCTACCTGTCTACCTCTATCTACCACAACAACTAGGGACACCTTCCACTATGCCAGGTTGCTCCAAACCCCATCCAACCTGGTCTTGGGCATTTCCAGGGATGAGGCAACCACCCTCACAGGGAAGAATTTCTTCCTAATATCTCATTTACTCTCGGTTTGAAGACATTACTTCTAGTCCTGTCACTCCAGAGAAGTTCCCCTCCATCTTTCCCATTATACTTGCATAATAGAAGAGACAGTTGGGGCTCCCATTATGTTTGCAAAATCACTGGAACAAAAACCTCTCCGAGGACCTGTTTAAGCCTTTTTTTTTTTAACTTTACTTTTAGGTGCATTATTTCTTGCTTCCATACTGCATCATATGGAATAGTGAGATCTTGTATCCACACTATTTAGAAAACAAGCAATTTCACAATTAAAGCCTTTAGTAAATTAGTTTTATAGAAGATGAATAAAGTAGACTGGGTGAAATCTAATAAATCCTTTGGATGATATGAACATTTCCCTGAATTCTTTATCATCATTAGCTACTAGAGGCATGCTCACAGCACCCTTTTGATCTATCAGTAAAACTTAAATTACCTTCTCTCTGGCTTTCTCCATTTACAAAGCCTGCAAATCAAAACAATTCTCATACTTTCCAGTGTCTGAAGTCACTTAGATTTGGCCTTATAAATCTTCATGAGGGTCATTTTTTGGTAAAATACCTAGTGTATCTTAGGTCATCATCATCATTCAAAATCATATAAAAATCAATGGATACATTGGAAATTATAGTCTTAGCTAAAAACCACCATGAAAATTTACAGGATTAAATTCTGGACACTGGTTTTACATGCTTGTGTTGTCTTGTAACCACAGGCTTCACAGATAAATGATAGGTAGTAAAAGTCTAATTTAAGGTCTTTGAGTTCTACTGTGAACAAGTATGTCTAAGTAAAATTTTCGGAGTTAAGCAGATCTAGTAGGTTTGTTTTTTTTCCCTTCACCCAACATGAATTCTAGTTCCAAGTCACATTTACAGGGAACTCTAACACTTTGGGAATATGCTAGTAGGTAAATATCATACTCTTATTTATCAATATCCAGGACAGGTGCAACCATGAGGGTGTCCCTGATGAGGAACTAGGATTTCGTCCCTGGAGTGGACCTCAAAGATAATCTAGTCTTTCCCCTTGGCAAATCTATGTTGACTGGAAAACAAAACAAAACAAAACAAAACAAAATAACAAAACAAAACAAAACAAACCACCAAAACAAGCAAACAAACAAAAACCACAAAAAAACCCACCTTATTTCTTGCCTCTCTGTCTCTTTACTCAAAGTGGTTATAAAAATACGTTTGGAATTTTGATTTTGCAACCTTGAACCTTTTACCCAGGCAATTAAACAACAAAAAAAAAAAGAGAACCAAGATATAATAAAATATTGATGCAACTCAAACCTCTTCTCCAGCTCAGGAATATCACAGGAAAAGTTTCTCAGGTTTCTCTTTTCTTCCACTAATAGTGTTCTTTTTTGTTTGTGGGGTTTTTGTTTGCTTGTTTGTTTCTTTTGTTGCTTTTGGTTAGGTTTGTTGTTGTTGCTGTTGTCTTAATTTCTCATCTGTAAGTAAACACGAAATTGCTTCAAAGACACTACGGCAAAAATTTACAAGTTGGACTTATGGAGCTTTATCTGATTTCCAGAGACAAATTAAAAGCAATATATCAGCAAGTATGGAAAAACAAAAATTCAAGTTGTGACAAGCCTGTTTAACAAACAATATGCGTTTAGAATTATGGAGGAAATCGAGCAAGCAAGGGACACAGAGAGAAATCAATATTGTTCACCACTGAATAACCACAAATCATTTAATTAAAAAAAAAAATCCATTTTATAAAATGGTGGCAGTTGAAGCCATTAGCTGCTCAAGACTTTTGTTTAACTGGAAAATGTCTGTCTTCTGGAAGAAAATTTGGTTTAAGAGGTGTATTGTGGATGAAGCAGTGGAAATTCTCAGTTCTCATATTTTAAATATAACAAGGACTGGAGAAGGGAACCATGAACGCAAATCAAACCTGTCTGTAAGGACTTGCTAAAAGCTCTATGGAAACAACTGATGAATCTGGAAGAATCTCTTCAGGTCTACTGCCTGCACCCCTAAAAACCAGGGTACTTTTTGGCACCCACCTGAATAGGATACTATTTTCCTAATTCAGATGCTCAGCCTTTTGGTAGACAGATCTTCAAGTGGAGATCTCTAGAAGACATTTTTCTGCTTCCCTTTTGCTGATCAGGAAAACACAACACTGATTTACAGACTATTTTACTAAGTGTCCAAAAATTTAATATAGCTTAGATACTCAAATCAACTGAGTATGCAAATAAATAAATATAAATATGTGAATGAGTAAAAGTAATTAGAAATGGTGAATGTGAAAATGAAAATCTCTTTTTTTTCAGGCTGGAGACATAACTTTCGTCATGCTGAAATCTCTCTAGCGACAGCAGTTAAACATCTTTGTGCAAAAAATATGTCTGCATGTTCTTGAAGCAGCTCTCCTTGAAGACAGCTGTCCAGAAAGACTGGTCCTGGTGCCTTAGTGACAGAGTGCCTGCTTTTACCACTGAATCCAGGCAGATGAATGTTTTCTCTGCAGAGACACCAAGCAGGATATCTCTGAGACATTCGTGGACAAAAATCAGTCATGAGCTTGGTCAAAAATATGTTGTCTTTTAGATGGCTGTGTACACAGTTTTAGATTGGAACTTGTTCATAACGGAGTGGCTCAGAGAGTAAATAAAATAATTGATCAAAGTTAGGGCTGGCTGGGTAGATCTACCTATTGATCCACCTACAGATATGCCTGCCCCTAATCTGCTAATCACAGTAGCTAGACTAAGATTTCAGACCCTTGCAAATCTAATCATGTCCCAGTTATCAACAAGCTAGTTTTGTAAAATGTCATCTGAAAACAAGTAATTTGATGGAAACATTGACACAAAATTGGATATCCAACAAGATACCTGATGGTTCTGGGGAGTAAGTTCTATCAGAAGCAACTGAGGGAGCTGGGAAAGGGGCTCAGCCTGGAGGAAAGGAGACTCAAGGTGGACCTTCTGGCTCTGCACAACTCCTTACAGAAGGGGACAGCCAGGGGGGTCAGGCTCTGATCCCAGGGAACAAGGGACAGTATGGGATGAAATGGCCTCCTGCTGTGCCAGGGGAGGCTCAGGTTGGACATCAGGAGGAATTTCTTCACGGAAAGGGCGACTAATCATTGGAAAGGACTGCCAAGGGAGGTGTTAAAGTCATCAGTCTTGGAGGTGTTGAAGTCATCACTCCTGGAGGCATCCAAGGAACTACTGGACACGACACTCAGTGCTCTGCTCTTGTTGATAAGTGGGGATCGATCAAGCTTGGACTCAATTATCTAAGAGGTCTTTCTGAACTTAAATGACTGTGATTCTGTGACTGGGGGGCAGGGGAAAGATTCCCTGAAGAACAATGGATATTTGGAAAAGAAAAACGCATATTGGAAAAAAAAAAATGTCTGTAGTTGGGGCATCTTTGCAAGAGAATGCAATCAGTGCAGTAGTCAAGATAAAGCATTCACAAAATCACACAAAATCTTCCTCAATTATTATAAACCTAAGGACCTCTTGTTTATTCTTTTCTTTTCTTTTCTTTTCTTTTCTTTTATTTTCTTTTCTTTTCTTTTCTTTTCTTTTCTTCCCTTTCCC